>OX346262.1:10887414-10992414 GCA_947049275.1 Epinotia bilunana
AGTACAGAGCAACTGTTTGAAAAAAAAAGTCGCTGAGCCCACATTTTTTTTTTTCTCCGCGCTACTACACCCGCACCCACCGCCCGCGGCCTGCCAGCACGAAGATTATCAGAAAAGGAGTTCAGGGAAGTAGCTAACGGAGTTTCAATACAGCTGAAGCCACATGACCGATTTGGTCGCTAGCTCTCCGTCCAACAATCTTCCAGCGTCATCTTTTTATATGAATATAAATATAAATAAATAAATATAAGGGGACAGGACAATCTTACACAAATCGACCTAGTCCCATAGTAAACTCAGTAAGGCTTGTGTTATGGGTACTAGACGATGATATATATAATAGATATAAATACTTAAATACATAGAAAACATCCAAGACTCAGAAACGAATATTCATGCTCATCACACAAATATTTGCCCTTACCGGGATTCGAACCCAGGACCTTCAGCTTCGTAGGCAGCGTCACTACCCACTAGGCTAACCGGTCGTCATATGAAGTTGCGTTTTGCGAAAAAGGTACAGAACATACCCCTTCTTAAAACTTTGGACACATATATCTTCGTGATTATTTAAACTTTTGTATTGATTTTTTCTCCATTTGACCTCTTTGACATTTTTAATCGTTTTTCGAGAAAATATGACATTACTGATTATTTTCTTTAGTGTCTACACCCCTATTATCATTTTGTATACACTTACGAAAATAAATTATTTATTAAAATAAATCATGCGATATCCTTTATAGATCGCTTAGTATTATGCTAACGCTGAAAGTTAAGAGCACTCTTGATGAGAACATGTGTATATGTAAGAATCTATATCCTTGTCAGTAACTCTGGTAACATTTTGATTGCGGTAGTCCTGTGGTCTGCTCGTAAACCGTAACTTTCCTGCGGATAACGTGTAATTAAGCGTTTTCTTAATGTGATCACCAGCAGATGGACTGCGTTGCCGAGACGAGGCTTACATCAAGCTTACAAAATCATAAACACACTCATATACATTCTAGGTGGTTCTACGACTTTGTTTCTTAGAGATAAGGTCGAAAAGTGTATGTTTATGAGGCTAAATGTACGACATGCTACAACAATCAACGCGATTGCGGTTTGTTAAGCTACCTAGTGTAAGTATATGTTTTGTAGTTTAGATTTAGTGTTCAACCGGTGGTACCACGTGTTTGTCCGTTTGTATAAACAGGCTCGTATTCTTTATCATTGCGACTACCATAGATTGTGTTTTATATATAACATGGATTTATAAGGGTTAAATGACCCTTAGCTATCGCTTTAGAACATAAGGGCGACTTCAATTCAATCTACTCTACAAGTAAGTACTTTATTCTGTGAATTGTAAGTTATTAGCATTGTAATTTTGTATCTACTTAGACAGAACCTAATCATTCGATTAAAAAAATATATTTCATTCCAATAAATATTTCAAACAAACAATAAATATTACAAAATATTTCCAATAACTTTAATGTCGTATCTCAGGCCCTTGCTAACAATCAACTTGGTACATAAGAGATTATTTGTAAACAAGTATTCACTTTTACCAGCTGGATGGCGTTAATGCCAGTCTGATTTAAGTAACAGACAATATAACGGCTGGTTTTACGCAGCCCTAAAACAGTTCTGCCTATTGCCTCCTAAATTGGTAATACATTTAGGGTTCACGACCTATAAAACAGAGGCAGAGAGCGATTCATAACAACAACGTAACTAGGGATTGCAATCCGGTCCGGCGGATCCGGTAATCCGGCCGGATCTGGTAATAGTTCACCGGATCCGAACCGGATCCGGTGAAATATTACCGGACTCAATAAGATTGCTAAATCGCAGCACTTCAATTAGTCTTGCTTTACAAATCATACTATTCCCAACCCCAATTTCATGATAGTTTCCTTGAATCTCGAATTAGAAGTTAATTTTGTTTAATCGTTATGTTCACGGTGATTATATTATTTTAGTGACATATAAATCCAGACATTCCAGGTGATCTCAGGAAACAATTATGTTAGATAATTAAAATAAGGATAATATTATGTGATGTTGTCCTTAATTTCGTGAAAATCTTTGAATCTCGATATTCTCGATCTCGCATAAGAAGTTTATTTAGTTTATAAGTTATGTTTACGTATGTTGAATTGTTGATTATTGAATCTATAATTTTAATAGAATTTTGGCAGTTCAAGAAATCTTTAGGTACGCGCGGTTGTATGTGTGCGTTCGCTTGTACCTTGTATCTATGCAGTTTTGATTTGTGCGGCAGTGACACGGCAGTTTTCGTAAGCGCAAGCAGTAATAAGCACATGTACAGTAATAGTGTGTAAAGATGGGTTGAACTGTAGCTGAATCTATAGTTGAGTTTGAATAGAGGATCTCAAATCTCAAAGGATGATTTGATCTCAAATAGACAAACGAGTTGTTTCACTAAACTTTCAAACGTAGTAAAATTAGCAAAGCAGACTTTATTTTAAACTACATATTTTATTAGGTTACATAAACATTTATATTACTAAGACTGTTTATTGCAATATTTGTAATACTTACTACAGAAAGCGTAATCAATAGTTGTACTTAGTAATTGTTGTTAATTTTGAATAAAGATGTTTTTTTTTATATTTTGAATGATTGTTTTACTAGTATTTTTAAAGCAAACTAATATTATTTACACCGGTCCTCTTTTTATGCCATCAAACCTGAAAAAATATTATATTTTAATATACGTAGTAGCGTAATACTGATCCGGCCGGATTTAAAATCATAGGTACCGGATTGCAATCCCTAAACGTAACGAAAAACAGAAAAATATAAGTTTATTTCGTAAATGGCAGTGGTTAGGCGTCCAACGTGGTTTGTCTACTTGAAAACAATTAAGCGCCTTTTAATACAGATTTTGAAGTAGAGTACTTCAGCTATTACCTATTACCTGCAGGTTGCACAAGAATATACATATAATTATCGACGACCCACCACGTCACTGGTAGGTATGTACTTGTACCTACGGTACATTATAAGTAATATATTTTTCTCAACCATGCAATGAAAAAACCGGTCAAGTGCGAGTCTGACTCGCGCACCGAGGGTTCCGTACAAACTATCAATTAACTCAAGGTTAAGAAAATGACCCTATATTTGGCACCTTCATTCTGTAGCTAGCATGATGAGCAAGAATTGCATGAAATTTATCCACGCAGTCATCTTCGATGTAATTATTTTCAATTACGTAAGAAAAACTACCAACATCCGTATAAAATTTTCTCTTTAAGCTTTTATGGATGGATGGATATTCCGAGCGTTCGTCATGCACGGACGTGTTTATAGTTAAATTATTTACTTCGCTATCTAAATATTCATTTTTCTGTCTAGTTAGTATCTAAAGTGTGTCACGTACTACTTTTGTGTATCTGCCAGTGATGTTATAATTATGAATAGCCCATTCAATCGAAGTGGCCTAACTCCACGAAGCCCGCCCCCTCAACCGGAAGAAGAGGCTATGCAAGAGTCAGCCCCACAGCCAGCGCTGGTATCAACTCCCGACCTGCAAAACTGGATGAATTCCATTGAAGCGTGTCTGAATGAGGTCTGCGCTGTTGCGGCGGAGAGCAAGCTAAACTCCGACCAGAAACAAAAAATTCAAGGCCTATGTAGAAAAGTTACGAGCGGGACCTCCAACCTTGTTGTATTATATCAGTCGGTGAAGCAGAAATGCATCGCAGCGCACATGACCATACAACACCTAAACGAGAAACAAGAACTGGCCTCTCAATTAAAAGACCTTAAGACCTTTCCAGGATGTGCGCAATCAGCCGGTTGCAGAAAAGACTACTTACGCGAGCATGATTAAAGCATCGAACAAATTAATTCGTCCAACCAACCTAAGCTCTCTGGCTGTCTTCCCGGCAGACAAAGAAAAAAGTAGCGAGGACACAAGAAACTTAGTCCAACAGATCATTAAGCCCGAAGAGCTAAATCTACAAGTTCGTGGAATGCGGAAAACAAAAAACGGCGGCGTTATTATTAGTACTGCCAGTGAGGAGGACATCAAGAAATTGAAAGCGTCCGATAAATTTACCACGTCGGGTCTGTCCGTTTCTGACCCCGTTAAAAGAAAGCCGAGGGTCATTATTTATGGGCTCCCTAAGGAACTTACTGAGAAGGAATTCTTTGAACAGATGTACGTCCAGAATATTGCTCCCAAATTCCCTCAAATGTCTCGCGAGTCCTTTCATAGTGCAACGAAATTGAGCCATAAATCTGGTAAAAAGGATGGCCAGACCTGCAACTTTGTTGTTGAAGTTATGCCCACTATACGCAAAGCTCTAATTAACCAGGAACGCGTCTTTCTAAACTGGTCGTCTTATCCCATCAAAGACTTCACCCTTGTATCCCGATGCTTCAACTGCCAGCAATATGGACACTCCGCCAAATTCTGCCGAGAAAAGGAACCTACTTGTGGTCACTGTGATCAGGTGGGCCACGCCATGAAGGACTGTACAAAGAAAGAAGCGGCCCCCATCTTTGCGACATGTCAGCGGTACAAAAAACCAAGTGCTCACAAAACAGGAGATGAACAGTGCCCTGCCCGCGTTTATGCCGTAACTAGCTATATCAATTCAACCGATTATGAGGGCGCCTAAGAGCGCCACAGTAAGGTACTGTATATTCGCACTTCTCTTAACTAATAGTTATGGACAGCTTATTAAGTAATGATTTAGATAATTTAATTGTATCGAACTCGAGATCATGCGATGTTGAAGATTGTAAATACCAAATCTCAAAAATAAAAAATCCGTTAAGTATTCTGTCTCAAAATATACGTAGCATAAATCGTAACATGGATGGTTTAAGAGTCCTATTGCAAAGGCTTGAATGTAACTGCGACATTATTATATTAACTGAGTGTTGGATAAAAAATAAAGATGCATATCTTCCTGATATAGACGGGTATAATATTTATAGCACCAAATTCGCTACTAACCAAAATGGTGGAATTGTAATATATTCTAAGTCGAACATGCATATCTCTGCCGAAGAACCAACAACACAAGATTGCGATTGTCTGATCCTTAGACTGGGCAGTGACACCGTCATCGTCGCCATTTACAGGTCACCCTCCATCCACAACTTAGATAACTTTCTTAACTCATTAGATATAATATTAAAAAAACACTGTATATAAAAACATAATTTTGGTAGGTGACATTAATATTAACATACTAGGGGATAGTCAGGACTTTAGACGTCACGCTTATCTTAATTTTCGCTCTTTTCACACACGCACTTTTCACCTGCACACACGCTACCCACGCACCAGAGTGGTTCATGCCTAGATCATATCTTTATCAAAAGTGATTTGCCATCTACAACTTTGGTTACTAACTCTACACTAACTGATCACCACTCTCTTTTACATGCCCTAGAGCTCAAGCCCCCTAAAACAGAATCTATCCAGATTTCAAGTAGGATAAACTATACCAACTTTGAGTATGACTTAACAAACATTGTACTTGACACCATTTACACTTCAGCTGATGTAAACAAATCACTTAATTATTTTGTTGGCTGCATTCAAAATGCTATCATAGCAAACACGACTAAAATCACGTTACCAAGAAGCAAAAGGAACATAAAACCATGGATTACTCCTGGTCTAATTCGTTGCATGAGACACAGAGACAAGCTGCATTTGTGATCAAAGCAATTTCCTGATAATCAAGAATTAACAATTATTTACAAAAGGTACCGAAATTTTTGCAATAATATATTTAAAAAATTAAAACATCAATTTGAAAGAGCCGAGCTTGAGAAGAATAGCAAAGACAGCAAAAAAGTATGGAAATTTATAAAAAATATCACGTACTCGAACGCTAAACGTGACTCCAATTCTGATATATTAAAATCGCACACCAATCCGGAAATGGCAGTAAATATGGCAAATAGTTACTTCGCTAACGTCGGCAAAAATCTTGCAAGTAATATCGTAAATAAAGATGTCAGAATTAACACTAAACGTGCACAAATGACTCAGGCAAGTGTCGACTCATTTGTTTTGTATAACATAGACGAACACGAGGTAGAATCGCTGATAGGCAGTTTAAAAGAGGACTGCGCTGTCGGCTGCGACAATATCTCGAGTAGTATTCTAAAACGATTTAAGCAAATTTTTGTCAAGCCCTTAACGCACATTTTCCAGCAGTGTCTGGATGAAGGTATTTTCCCTAACATCTTAAAAAAAGCCATTGTGATTCCTATCCACAAGTCCGGTGACAAAGATAACATTAATAATTATAGGCCTATCTCCATACTTCCAGCTTTATCTAAAATACTAGAAAAAAATATGAATAAACGGCTGATTAATTACCTTGAACGCAATCGAATACTCTCTGACCACCAATTTGGCTTTAGAGCGCAAAAGTCGACAAATGATGCAGTTTTTGGCCTTACTGATTATGTAACCTCTAATTTGGACCAAGGACAGAAAGCTTTAGCTATCTTCCTCGACCTTGCTAAGGCTTTTGATTCGGTGTCTGTCCCAATATTACTTAGCAAGCTGGAGCAGATAGGAATCAGGGACAAGCAGCTATGTTTGTTCAAGGATTACCTCAGCAACCGCTTGCAGTGTGTTAAGTTTGCCAACTACATAAGTGCAGACCTCATGGTCGATTTTGAAGTCCCCCAGGGTAGCATTCTGGGCCCGACCCTGTTTCTCATTTTCATTAATGACCTGTGTGACCTTCAATTGAACCATGGCTCTCTAATGTCATATGCCGATGATACAGTGCTATTGTTCTCGGGTAGTAGTTGGGCGGATGTACACGACTATGCTCAGAAAGGTTTCTGTAAAGTTACTAATTGGCTAAAGCGCAATTTACTTACCCTCAATGCTGAAAAAACTAAATACATGGCTTTTTCCATGAGAAGATCTGTGCAACCAGCACACAATGACACAATCCGTGCGCACCATTGCTCTCTAGCTAATCAACAGGTATGTAATACGTGTCCTGCTCTATCAAAGGTTGATACCATAAAATATCTTGGCATAATGATTGATTCGAACCTGAATTTCCGAAGCCACATAGACGTTCTTGCGGCTAGAGTACGTAAACTTATTTTTGTCTTTAAAAAGCTAAGAAGTGTTGCTAACAAAGAACTGATACATCGGATATATTCGGCTTTGTGTCAATCTATA
The DNA here is from genome assembly GCA_947049275.1 of Epinotia bilunana. Taxonomy (NCBI): domain Eukaryota; kingdom Metazoa; phylum Arthropoda; class Insecta; order Lepidoptera; family Tortricidae; genus Epinotia; species Epinotia bilunana. The sequence goes on from OX346262.1 coordinate 10,894,610, forward strand.
CTAACATACTGTATAACTTCGTGGGGTGGGGCTGCGAAGACCATTCTATTGACACTTGAACGTGCTCAAAGAGCCATTTTGAAAGTGGCTACCTTCCGTCCGTTTTATTTTCCGACCACGGAATTGTACCAATCATGTAAAGTACTAACAGTTCGACAACTATTCATCAGGAGCGTAATTCTAAAACAGCACAAGTTGACTTGCTACAACCCTAATAGGCACACCAAAAGACGGTTGGATATAATTTTTAAGCAATTTCGCACTAAACACGCTTTTACGCACAGTTTCTTCTCTTTCCTGGGCCCTTTTCTTTATAATAAAATAAATAAACAATGCTCCGTGTACGATCAAAATAGCAAAGTATGCCAAACTAAAGTTACAGCATGGTTGCTAACCCTGACCTACGACGAGACAGAAAATTTGCTTACTATAGTGAAATAGTTCTGCAATCGCAATTAAATATCGTTTTGTAATTCTTGACGCGAGGTAACAAATGTTTAGACAGACAATATATATGTATGTAAAACAAAGACCATTTATGCCTAAAACACAGATTACAACTGTAACCTAGTTTAGGCAATAAGCTTGTATATTGGTCCCCTAAGACCATTTCTTTCAGACGCATTGGCGTATTAATATTGTATACGAATAATCCTGTTAGATATAAGTTTTGTTGTTAATAACTTAATTAGATTATATCCACTTATTGTACAATTTTTTGCTAAATAAATCTTTTTTTTTTTTTTTTTATAAACCCGTAAAATATAAATTACCCTCGTATGAAACAGAAGAGAAAACAACGAATTCTAATAATACCTCAATGTATCAATGAGTATATTTTATTTAGTTTTTTCCTAGCCGATCCGCTTCAGTTTTTCCCATTACGAAACCAAAGCCCAACGAATACGACGACAAAAAGACCGAAGTAAATTTCGCCTGTTAAATTACTTATTTTAACCCAACACAAGAGAATTCAATGTCAAACAGCGAATAACTTTTACACCAAGAACATCGAACTACCAAGACAATTGTATCACGAATTCTTTTTGACCTGCTATTGAAAGATACCTGTCCCAACCCCATTCATTCTAGAATTTTTTTTAATCTTAAATCTTAGCGCCATCTATCAGCCCCATTTGGTACTAACGTGCAAGGGCAATCAGCTTAGTATGTATGTTGGTGTTTTCGCGATTATTGTTTATCACGTGAACCAATCTCGATTATTATTATTTTATTTGAAAGAGAGTACTTCTATTATAGTCTTATAGGAATTTCGAAAGAAAAAAATACTTATAAAGTTGACTAAATTGCAAACTTAACTAGGAAATTATTTTTGAAAATAAAACAAAAAATACGCTAGATATAGAAAAGTTATACTTTTCCAGTAATGTTTATGTTTATCTTAATCACAAGTGATTATTTCAAATTTTTTGCTTGGATAACTTTGGAGATAAGGGGGGGGGGATAGTATTTTTTTTACATTTTCCTTCATAAATCAAAATTTTACCAATGAAGAAAAAAAAGAAAAACTGTTTCAAAAAGTACAACTCAAGCCCTTTCATATGATACCCCACTTGACCTAATAGTTGAATTTTTTTTGCCCCCCCCCCTCATATTCGTAATTTTTCATAGAAAATTAAAATGTTTATTTAAATTTCTCATTTACCATGCACGTGGATAACTCTCATTTAAAACCATTCCAAATTTCAAATTAATAGCTTAAGTAGTTCGTGATATATTTCACTTTGTGACAGACAGACAGACAGACGGACGGTTCCTGTTTTACCTTTTTTGGTACGGAACCCTAATATTGACGTTGTGTTCTTCATAATGGGCTTCGAAGTGTCACGATTCGGGCTCAGCGAGACGAGAGATCCGTAATGGCATTTCATACAAAATTGGAGGCCTAGGCCAGCAAGATAGTCTTTTTTAATTTCCATTCTACAATTTGTCGCACAGCATCTCGGCGTTCAGCCATGAAAATTAAAGTTTGGTTTCTTGGAGTTTTATTTTATTTAATTCATTGCAAGTTTGAGAAAAGCACTATACATACCTCGGCGTGAAAAGGGGTTGCCAGCCTCATAACTATCCGACCTCGCTACGCTCGGCCGTCTATATGTACTCGCCCGGCAACCCCTTACTTCCCGGCCTCTGTAGTAATGTACTATTACATAATTCATTAAATTAAAAAAGTTGGTTCTAGGAAGCTGTAAATGAGATTCACTCAAGCCCCCATCCGCCCTCAGTCGCAGCTGCATAAAAAAATATTTTTATGTAGACACCCGTTGCATAATTTATTCAAGAAGTGTATTTCTTATACAAATAAATGTGTGACAATGATGTTGCTGTTACACACAGATAAGGTATAGTATCGCCTCCCCTATTTCACGCATTTATTATTAAACACTTGCAAATACCAACGGAATGACTACGTCTACGCACCCCTATAAGTTATGATCGCTGTACGTGATTCTAATTTGGTGGCACAATTTCGGTCTGCCCCACAGCACGAGCAAACTTTCGTGTAACAATGTTCGTTGTCTTGTTTACCCAGATGACTTCCCAGTGTATCCCTGCCTTACCTATACAGCTACTCCCTTACTGGCTGGAGTGCAACCGCAAATAACGCCGGCGGTAGGGACGCATAATGTTTTATTATAGCCATTTTATATCCGCGAGAAAAAAAGCAATCTCCCTTACTTACAAAAAAGCAAAAGTAAAACAGATAGCTCGAGGGAAAACAGAAATATTAAACACATAATTTGGATCGTAAAATCAAATGTTGTTTGCGAAGAGAAATCGAAAAATGTCTGATATATTTTATCTTGTTATCAGAGTTATTTTGAGTTAATAACATTTTTCAAATGAAACAAAGTCTCCAATTCTCAATGTCAAGTCTTATTACGAATTCGAAGTATCCAATTACCTATAAGAAGTAATCATACAAGATAGATAAAAACAAAATGGGCATCTTATTACCGAGCCCGTGAGAAATTCAACTTATTATGTTATCATACGTCTTTTTTTGTATTAATTATACAAACTACAAATACAATCAATATAATATACCTAGCAATATTTCAAACTAATCTAAAATTCTCGACTGTAGGTACACATTTAAGGTTTTTTTTACCAATTCCAAGAATTCAGTTACCAGCTGAAAGATTGGTAATTAGAAGTTAGTTCAAGAAAACATATCACATTACAGTGCGAGTAGTCCAGGGGGCCTAGACAAGGTTACAATCAACAAGCGCTAACGCCAATAGAAAACTAATAAAATGTATAGAAATGACAGATGTTAACGAAAAGTGTTTCGTCGGCATCTGTCATTCCTCTACATTTTATTATATTCTATTGGCGTTAGCGCTTATCGATTGTAACCTTGTCTACGGCCCCTGGGCCCTTCCCGTATTTATTTAATAGTTAATGGTTTAGCTACTTATAAATAATGTTCCGGTCATACGAGTCTCAAGTTCCAAAGCCGCTTTACATACCTATACGAGTCCTGCGCCAAAATCAGGAGTTAAAAAGACTTAAAACTTTGGATATAAAGGAAATGCAAAAAAAATTTTTTTGACCCCTCTGGCTTATTCAAAACTATGCCATTGTTGCCAAGTCAAAGTTTTCTCCATTTTAAAGCGAGCTACACTTGAAAACGCCGCTGTTTTCAAGTCCTGGCAGTCAAAAGATCACTGTTGCTGGCTGACGATTGTGACAAACACTCGGCACGCGACGACTGAACTTTGCAAAAGGGGCAAAACTCGGAGTCATAGGCAAAGGAACCTTTCAGAGCCAGGTGAATGCCGAGTGTTTCAAATTACGCTCTACGTTTTACGGTGTATGAAAATATGCGTCTACCGTGCTAGCTTACGGGGAAAATGCATCTGAAATGGGTTTAATTTACATGATCTGCGTTAACGAGAAATAGAGCAACACTTCTTAACGAAACAAATCATTTTATTAAATATGAGAGCACTGTGCCGGCAATACAGAGGGCACAAGTTCCAGTCTTGTCTCGAGTTTCAGACGATGATCGTTTATTTTTCCATTATATTTGTTCTCAGTATCATATCGTTTAAAAGTAAGAATTATTTGTAGGCTAATAGCCCCTAATAACAGTTTTAACCCTTCGTTTGGCAGGTCCTGATTTTCACACTATCCTATCCTATACCTATATTAAACGAGCAATATATATATTTGTAATCACGTTCTCGAAAGCGACTCTAACGATTTCGATGAAACTTTCGATATAGGTGTTTAGGGGGGCGAACAATCGATCTAGCTAGGTTTCATGTGTGAAAAAAATCGTTTTCTCTATATTACCCGAGCAAAGCTCGGTCGCCCAGGCACTTACAATAACATGGGGTACTTAACTAGAGTGTCGGCCTGAAAAATAATGCAAAAGTGATTACGTAGCTTTTCAAATGTACGCTACGACAACTCAATTGTCACATTCCCGTACGATAGGTTTTATCGTCCCAATTTACGGCGGCAATGTAGTAAAACGTCCCGAAAGACATACCGATGAAACGCATTATGCAGGGTTACTTTGCTCAAAACTAAAAAGTATTTTATAAAACCACGAATCAAAGTAATTCCAAGGTTACTGCATCGACCAGGTGATCTTGTCCTCGCTCTAACTTACTTAAGGTCTCGTAAGGATTTGCACCAACTGATGTTATAATGAATACACTACAGACTTCCAGAGCAAAAAGTATTGCATCCTTACCTACTTACCCATTTTTTTGCTCTTGAGCGTATAAAAATCTTTCCGGAAGTATAAAAATAATGGGCCAAATGCGTGTCGAGTCACGTGCGCGCCAACGAAATGGTGCGGTTGCGTCGGCCAATGTACTAAAATTGGCCTCTCCAAGTACCCAAAGTGGCTCGACTATTACTCAGTAACTACTTATGCCTGCGTAGCCGTGATATTTTTCCTTTAAAATTCATTATATATAGGTGCTACTACCACATTTTTTTCAAATCCTTAGAATAGAATAGAATAGAATAGAAAACGTTTATTCGTGACACATACAAAACAATAACAAAAGTGAACACAGAAACAAAAACAACAGGTATACAACATAGTAAGTAGTAGCTGAACAAGCTATCCAACAATATCCCACTCTATGGGTTTAACGAGGAAAAAAATACATCCCCTCCATAATACTTTAGGCGTCGTCCCCTACACCTATCATTAAAAAACAAAAACAAGACTTTCTTCTACTGTTTTTTGGCGTGATTTATTTATATAACCATGCCCAATTACAGTGTTCTAGTAGTAAGGGCTTCTGAACTAAGCCGCAGACGGACAGACGGACATGCCGAATTACAGTGTTCTAGTAGTAAGGGCTTCTGAACTAAGCCGCAGACGGACAGACGGACATGCCGAATTACAGTGTTCTAGTAGTAAGGGCTTCTGAACTAAGCCGCAGACGGACAGACGGACATGGCGAAACTAAAATGGTTCCTTGTTGACTACGGAACCCTAAAAATGGGATTTAAAAACACCATGCATTGAAGATGGGACACAGAGAAACTACAAACACTCATTTGTCCGAAAACATCAAAATTCCGAAATTTCAAATTTTTGCGAAAATTTGAATGCAGATGATTTTTACGAATATATTAATAGGTTAGGTTAAATTTGTACTATATCCTGAAATATCTAAAATTCCTTCAGCGGAACATGCATATTTTCGGAGTTATGTAATTCGGAAAAAATATGCTGACGGTCTATTTTGAACGGTAGCGTACCCTAAAAAGATATCATATTCTTACTCGGGTCTGTAGGTCATTATGAATTAAATAGAAATGATTGGTAACTGGCTACATGTTAAACTTTAATGGACACATTCACTGCCAAGAATCGCTACGCGCTACGCTCGTAGCCGATCCCGTGGTTTGTCTCGTATGTAGCGGAAAGCGACTACGGCGTAGGCGCCCGCTAGGCGGGTTCCTGGCAGTGGAAGTGTTAACATGTAGCCAGTTACTTCCAAAGAAAAAATATGACGATCGAAATTAATGGACACTTTCAATTAACACTTTTTGCCAAAATTTTGTAACGAATTCGAGTTTTTAAATATACGTCACCATTTTTTATTCGCATTGTAGACACAGTGTGTTCTCGACGTGTTACGACTCCAGCTGCCGCACTGCACAATTTATTTTAAACGCCTTCCAAAATATGCGCATAAAAGGATCCAATTTGATTTCATTAATCTTCCTGTTTATCAAGTTGTTTTGAATTTGATTAGTTACTTTTTAGAACGAAACTTTACGTAGGGACGCTGAGGGCTGGTGGAGGTTTTTATTGCGTTATTGACACGGCTACAAAATCGTATTTAGGGTAAGGACCAAATTCTTGGCCAGCTTAACTCACTCAATTAAATTTTCCATTAGTTTTCCGTTGTGACACGAAAATTAACCATACAATTCTATGGTTAATTTTTGTGTCACAACGGAACTTGGTTCACTTCTTCAGTTTGTATGGCTAACTACCGACTAACCAGGCTAACTACTAGCCAAGAATTTGGTCCTCACCCATTATTTGTTATTTCGATGAGGACCAAATTCTTGGCCAAAAGTTAGCCTGGTTGATCGCTACTAATAAAAAAAATCCGTTGTGACACAAAAATTTACCATAGAATTGTATGGCAATTTTTTGTGTCAGAACGGAACTTGACGGAGACAGATTACTTATATGAATACAAAAAAGAACTTTAAGCGTTTTGGAAAAATCCACCCCCCGGGGGGTTTAATGGGGGTGCAGTTTGTATGGGGGAAACTTTATTTTCTGAGCTAAAGACTTGAAACTTTGTAGAAAGATTACTTACTAGAATACTAATGCTAATTTTTGTGTCACAACTTTTTAACTACTACCGATTAACCAGGCTAACTACTGGCCAAGAATTTGGTCCTCATCACCCATTTACGTATACCAAAATTTTATTTTATTTATTTACTTACCTTGATCTTAAAATGCGAGCGTAACTTAAAACCCCCAAGAATAGCCTCCTAATTGGAAGCTATTACGGTTTATGCACATAGGTACTTAATTAACTGATGAAAATTTAACCACAGAAAGCTCTTACTTCGTAATATCAATTCATTCAGTAATTCCTTCCTACACGGGCCGTCATTAACGTAAACAAACCTGGAGCCGAGCGACGTGGTGTGTTAAAAAATCCTTGTTCAAAAGAAATGCTTCCGACGCAGCCTCGCTGCTGCGCTGTCGGCCTCGGATAGTTGTGGGCTTGTCTTTTTTCGTTTTTATTTACCTACCTTAGTTAGACCAAGATTTTGTACAGACTTTTTTATTGGATCGGATTTATTATTATTTTCGGACATGCGAGAAATTGCATGCGGCTGTCAAGCGGCGGCGGTCGTGGGTTCAAATCCCGGCCCCTAACCAATGAGTTTTTCTGAACGTATGTACGAAATATTTACCGTTAGCTCTTCGGTGAAGGAAGCCATCGTGAGAAAACTGGTCTCTAATCCCAATAAGGTCTAGTTTTCCCTCTGGGTTGGAAGTTTAAAAATTAAAAAATTAAAATTAAATAAACGTTTATTTCAGGCCGTGGCCCATATAGTTGTTAGTAGGTACAGACTTAAATTAATTAATGTTAGTAGTGGGTACATTCAAATTATTTATGAAGAGAAAGAGAACAGGACCGGCGCATCATTAAACATAAAATAGAATCATACAATTAAAATAAAAATTTGATATTGGAAATAAATTATAAAATCGTTAATGTCAACAGGTGAAATATTATTAATTGCTAAATGTCAACGAATCCAGTTTAGATGGCAGTTGTTTTCGCAAAACTAGTGTCCATGCCAAATCTTGGGATTTGGTGTCAAAGGACCTCGGGCTTGTTTAGGGCACAACCGGGAATAATGCTAGGAGGATGATGATGATGTGAGAAAATGTTATACAATTGGTTGTTGTAGCAAATTGGTAAGACTCGTATTAAGTAATAAACGACGAAGCTATTGCTAGGCTATGGATGACTGCTTGTTTTTTTTAACTACCTACTGGTTTAAAACATTTATTGTCATTCGAATAAAACCTTCACTAATTAGGTTTTTTTTTCACTTCCATAGTAAACAGTTTTGTTGGTGCTTAGGTAGTCAAATTTACCTCAAATACACAATTTTCTACTTGACATGTAATTGTAAAGGTACAAGTTGGAACCCGACCGTGGACAGTAGCAGCAGACGGCATGTCGCAGCCTGCGTCAGTGATGCTTCACTAACGGTTTCTATGTATTTCTATGAATTTATACGTAGGTAATTTATATGTGTTTTCATCATAGAAATACATAGAAATCAGTAGTGTCGCTGCGACAAGTCGTCTGCTGCTAATGCTGTCTACGCTCGGGTTCCAACTTGTACCTTAGGCGTAATTAGCTTATAGTCAATTAAAAACATGCATACATGAGTCGTAAGTATAGACGCAACCCTTTTATAGCCGCGTCTCGCACGCAAGCGTCACCCTCCACGACTCCCTAATATGAGGGTATAACGACAGAAACAAATGAAAGTCACAAATACGCATGCAATTGTCGACTTTGAAACAACGGAATAAGGTAAAACATGTGTGGACACAAAAATTAAAATCACATACGACCTTGTGAATTAGCGTGATAATATAACTGGTCATGGTGTTCCAAGTACCTCTCGAATTTGATGAAAAGTGATTACAAAAACTACGAGCAATACGTGTCATAATTTACATATGTTACTTTGTATGCCTTCCATACCAAAGGTCCATTTAAATTACCGGTGAAAGAGATTTAGATATCAGAATATTAGTTCTGGAAATTACCCCTACATAGAAACTTTCAAAACAAGTCACGTCATAATACGTCAATTGTTTTTTACACTAACCGATATCAATCTGCATACCTAATAGATTTACGTTATCCACAAGTGATACATATTTTAAACATTCAGCAACAAAATAAACCTCTGTCGGTCTGTGATAGAAAGATGATAACTTAACTTCCATCAGGATTTTCAGGTTCCATTTTTATTCGTTCCAATATTTGAATTTAGATCCTGTTAGACCGCGTTAGTACTCAAACCTACACTACAGTCACATGGATGTGAGCTCAATATTTTGTCTGCTAAATAAAATTTAATGTGATTTCAATTCATTTACTCTAAGGTAAACGTCCCATCTTAATGCCTAATACATAGTTGACGTCTATTGTTCACCTCTATTCTTAAAAATAATATAAGATAGAAACTGTCAAGTATTGGACCGGTGTCAAGCACTTAATAAGTTTTTAACACGAGGCATGCATGGTAATGACGCGGCCACTATGAACTAATCTAAAAAACTAATTATAAACATCAAGTTAACAGGTACCATTTGTAAAACTCTGATCGACACTTTCATTCCGTACTTCATAAAGCTCCTGGAGCGCTGCCAGGGTGTTTAAAAAGTAAATTAAAATTGCCATTTACTCGTACTAACCCAAGACAATACTGAGGCAGGCATGAGCCGGACACCGCTATTGTCTCCTAACTACTCCTTCCGAATGATGATGAGATAATTATTTCCTTGCTTTCTTTGAGTCAAGAATTGGTTGAGCGAAAGTCTTACTTTGTACACCGATTTCGAAATAATGCTACGAGAGTACGGTTAACTTTTAAACTGTAATTCCTAATTTTTTATTCACATTTTTTTTTACTATCTCATCATAAACAATTCTATACCAAACCACGTATCATGGTCGGCCTTATCACGCGATAACTGATAAGATAGAGCGTCCGCCTCGTTCTATCGAACGGTGTCAGCCAGTGACGGACGCTCTATGTTGTCACTTATCGTGTGATAAGACCGTCCATGCTACGGGGTCTGGGGCGGCTCACTCCGTAATTTCGTCGCGCCGCACCGCCACAAGTACATTCTACCCTACCCGGCCCCATGTTAGCGCTGCTACGGCACGCACGCCTTCTATCGCAGCGCGGTGCATGCGATAGAAAGGGATGGCAACGTTTAGGCTCGTTCGGCATACCCAAACAGGGGATTTGTTAACAGAGAACCTTCTGTGCGTAGGTACCATTATTTATTCTGTGTCTACAGGTACTAACAATGAACAGGTAATGTCTGTGAAATGAAAGTTCGTATAGCTTTGTAAGTTTGTATGTAAAACGTAAAGGGTAACCTCCGAGACTACTCATCTGATATTAAAAACTTTTTCACCAATAGGTATATAGAATGGATCTTTAGTATGAACCAATGGATATTTTCACACAGGGCTCTGCCTGGGTTCATTATATAACACGGCCAGAGCTGCGATTCCAATAACAACTCTCACAGGTTTAATCATCATCATCTATTTAAGAGCTAGGCTCTTGTCGGTGGAGTAACTGCCACTGATTTTTGTCCTCTGCTAGGCTCTTCACGTCTTCATTCAGCCACTTTCTCTTTTATTTGGCAGACGGGTTTGGTTTGACAGGTTTAATAAAAGTCTATTAAATAACGACATCAATTCACAATAGAATCGAAACAATTTATTATGTAGCTGATAATCCAAAAAATCGTTCGTAACGCAGTATGACCGAATTCGGTCAAACACGTGGAAATGTTGTAGGCTAATCTTAGAAAATCTTCTCTTAAAAAAATACTCTATCCTTGTTTTGAGATTCAACGGCAGTAAAGGAATATCCTCAAATTCATGCCTCTGTCTTTGAAAATCAAACAGACAAGGACGGCAAAAAATAGTGACTTCTTAGGGATGTCCCCGTTTGGATACATCTCTGTATCGTGTCGTTATGGTGTATACCTTAAACCCTCATTAGTAAAGAGGGAAAACTGAGTTCATTACTGGAATACAGCACATAGATTTTCGAGGCATAGTAGTAAAGATATATATAACGCGCAACAGCAACATTATATACTTATCCGTGAAATGAAATGGACCCAACTGGCGTTGGGGTTATTAAGGGTGAATGAAAAGAATACTCTAGGTTACGGATATGGGATGGGCAGTAGAGTTGGGCTATTGTAAAGAGGCCGCGATACCTGCCATTACATTGTTCAAATGCTATCGACGCAGTCTTGCAACTCACTAGATGGACCCACGATGGGCCTTTGAAAGCGCCGTCCTAAAGACGGCCAGATTTGTTCAACAGACTTCATCTACAATATGTAGTAAATGTCACAATCCCCTTATTCGTGCGTTAGCAGCAACCAGCAACGCGTGACGACGAGAACGGATGTTCCCTACTAATTAAATTCCCTCATGGACTGTGTAGGTACTTCGATTTCGTTTCCCGCCGCGTCGCAGGTCCAATTTTGTAACCGATTTCCGATTCACTTTGTCAATTTTGCAGGCGCTTGGCAGTCTAGTGCGGTAAATTAGTTGCTTAATATCAGTCGGTATTAGCCTAGCTTTTGACTTCTCTCTATGCAATTTCGGGGGGGAGGGACACATGGCTCGAACAAACTATAGGACTTTAAACCCATAATAACCTTGAACAAGCTATCCAAGGATACCCCACACTATTGGTTTAATGAGAAAAAAAATACAACATTTTATTCTACTGGTTTGTCGGCGTGATTAATTTATATACCCATGCCGAATTACAGTTTTCTAGTAGTAATGGGTACTGAGCTACGCCGCGGGTTCCTTGTTGACTATAACCCTAAATAAAAAAGGGCTAACTTTACTATTCCCTAACCATATAAAAACTGATTTCAACTAATGAAAATTCATATTTGGCACATAAAGTAGGTAGGAGGAATTATTTGCATGGCAAAGTTTATAAATTGGCCAATCCCAAGATTGGTATAGTATAAAGATAAAAATAATCACATAGGAAAAATCCGAAACTCCAACAAATACGGAAACTAGCTCTTAGAAGTCATGAGATCGATTTTAGATAAAACTACATTCAAAGATTTAAAAAAAGCCTTAACACAGCCGGGAATCGGACCGGTCAAATTTGTTCCGGTCAAAACGCAACACCTACAAGCAGATTCAAGATGCAAGTACCTAGGTTATTACTCGTATCTGCGATTTCCTGCAAGGTGAACGTCCTTCCTCAAATCCCCACTCCTCAGTTGAGGGAGGTTCCTCCAAATACGAGCAAGATGACACTCCTACATTTTGAATCATTGTTAATTAGGTACTGAAGGTATTGATATTCATACAGAAATAGTACCCTGGATTTCCGTTATTATGATAATAACTACTGCTGACAGAAATGGTATATGACTCAAGTAGATCTGCCCTTCATTTTTTTAAAGAAATATTTAACTACTGCGTACGGACGCCATATGGCTCAAGTATCATTGAAAAAATAGAGGAAAAGGTAGATTATAAGTCGTGTGGAAAAAACCATGTTTCCTACTTAGTTTATCTGTCCCACGCCAAGCTAAGCTCACTAATTACCGGTATCAATGAAAATTGCCCGATTATGATTAATGACTACTGCGTCATGGGCTTGAGTTTATAAATATAACTACGAGTACTATCGACAACACAGTTAACTGACCATCGGTGCACCTTAAGTGCATTGTAATAAGGTTCTATATAAACACAGGATGGTCAGTTAACAGTGTTGTCGTTTGTACCTACGAGTAAATAATGGTAGCAAAGTAAAACTTCGTTAACTAACACTCCTATACTTTTAAAAAAATAAGAGAAATCATCCAATATCCTTGGGTCAGATACAAATATGATCTGCAATCGTTAAACTTATAAGGCCAGTTGCGAACCACGTGCGGTAGGTATCTAATCTATATGGTTTGTGGACATGCGGTATCAGTAAGCTCCAAGCTTTCAGTCAACTCGGTACAAATTATTTACTGCACGCTTACATTTAAACTCCGGGGGCGTATGCGTAAAAGTGCACGTAAGGCCTGCAACACACTGGCGCGGCCTGCGGTGGCGGACAATAGTAAATTTGACAGTTTACTATTGTCCGCCGCGGCCAGGCCGCGCAAGTCTGTGAGAGGCCTAACGCGGTGTGATATGTCTTATGAGGATTCATCATTTACAAACAGCCTTTGGAAACTCATAGAATGAAAAATCATAGAATGTACGGGATAGTTCACGCATCTTAGCCAACCTAACAAAACACAGAACTTTTGCACCTTATTACAAGGCAATAAAGTGCATTTATTTTTTCTTTACGTTGGTAGTAGACATAAGAGAATCCTAAAACAATGTATGAAGTTCCGCCTCTTAAAACGTAGTGGTTATATTCAGCCTTTGGAAACTCTCATAGAATGAAAAAATGTACGGGATAGTTCACGCATCTTAGCCAACCTAACAAAACACAGAACTTTTGCACCTTATTACAAGGCAATAAAGTGCACTCATTTTTTATTTACGTTGGTAGTAGACATACTCGTAAGAGAATCCTAAAACAATGTATGAAGTTCCGCCTCGTAGTGGTTATATTCTCTTTGCTTTACAACGCATTGGTGCACGTGCTGAACACACATGCGGTATGCGGCTCGGCCTTAAATGAGCGTTTCCTGATTGAGGCGAGAAGCATGTATACTGCTCCGCGTCCGTGCAATATTAATACTGCACAAATATAATACTGGTAGTAACAGTATACCGACAAAGCAGTAAGGAAATCTGCATGTCGCTTACGTAACACATGGTACGCACGTCAGCACGTCTATCATGTGACGTACTCTCGATTTTTCTCGCACTAGATCTTGTTCTAAGTGTTCTAATAAGAAACAGACGGATAGTGCGAGAAAAATCGAGAGATCTCGCGCGCCGTCGCATGATAGCCGTGCAGGAAGATCTAAATGTCAACGTTTATTTGGAATAATGACAGTTAAACTGTCGTAACGCGCGTACGAGAATTAGAATGATTACCCCTCTGCAGGTCGATCATTAGTATCAGTAGATTTAAATGTCACTTTTTGTATGGGAAAATGACAGTTGACCAGTCCTGACGTACGTTCGGAAAGTTACGTGATCATGCCTCTGGGTTACATCAGTTAGCTCTTGGTAGTTTGTACCGCATACCGATTCCGTCCCACCAAATGCCCAAGTGGCCTAAGACGTAAATCATATATATATTTCTCATATTTTCGTCGAATATGATTTAAGTTTTTCCTAAAGTAAACGAAAGCCGGATAACTGTGGGTTAATTGTTGTATATTATGAGAAATTAAGATGGAATCTATTTTAGTGTTTCAAAATGAACTTTCCTGCCATTACGTTACCTATAAAATACGATTTTCGATATTCCTAATAAACGAACAGAAAAATAAAACCTCGGGTCATTATTCATCAATGTTAGAAACCAATCGATAAATGCTATAATGATAGCTAACTACCATGATTTAACTACGCTCCCTTCAAACAAGAAGGACGTAATCACCACGAGTTATCCATATAAATTCGTCTCTTTATTCTAGCACGGAAGAGCTGCGTCAAGCAATTAAGTGACAAATACCCACAGACATCATTAAAAAAGTATTCGTTACGTTGTCTTAATCATTAGTGCATGTTATAGATGTCAGTGAGTTGTCGGTGGCATAAATAAGTGCAGTATTTTTTTTACTTCATCCAGAGGGAAGTCTTTAATAAATGCAGTGATAATGATACTTCTGAGATTATTACTGTTTGTGTGCGTGGTGTTTTTTACTGAGGCTCTGATATCAAAAGGTAAATCAATATTATTTTGAGAATATTATATACACAATGCCATTTCATTAACCCCCGAATAAAACTATGTGTATTTGTGTACTGAGTATTTGTGCCTGTCGGCATCGTAGCTCGGTATGGACCGATTTGAGCGCTAATATGGTTGTTATAAGCTGTTTGTTGTGACGGGGGTTAAATTTTCTTTCAAAACAAAGTTAACCGACGTCAATTTAGTACTCCGCCAAGTCACGTGAACATTTCATCATTTCTTTTCCAATTTACCACATGAACTGATTTCAGAGAGCAAATGCGTTGATTATTAGTGAAAAAAACCAAATCGCTGTATGTGGGCCGATAATATTTGAGGACTTCCCTTGATTCCTCAAGGATCACCTTTGGCACTTCATTAATTGCTATTTTAACGGAATCACATGAGAATCTGTGTAGTGAGTTTTAAGTACATTCCATAAGTCATCTGGGGTCTTCATCATCAATTCCACTCCACCAAATTTATGATTTCCGGGTGTTAACACGAGTTATAATAGAACATACCAAAATCACACGCATGTGCCTAATATAATTGAGGAGTTCCACTGGAAAAAAATGGGATCAACCTGGAAGCATACTTACAAACAAAAAAAAATACGATTCGGCTCATCAATGACGAAGTTCTGAGGTAAAAAATATTGAAAAAAAACATGATTAAAAAATATAAACAAACGAATTGAGAACCTCCTCCTTTTTTGAAGTCGATTAAGAAAGAGTGAAACCTGTAAAATAACTTTAGGTACCTACTCAAGAATCTTAAGATAATACAATTAGAAAGTGTAGAATAGAGAATAAGGTTTCTCCGGATAATCCGGATATTTCGATGCTTTTTATTCTATCACCCACTAATTTCGTGCACCATGATAATTTCGTGCAAAAATTGGATTTCATAGATATCAATCTAGCTAACAATCAACGGTTTTCAGTAGGAATATAGTATTCTAAAAACTATTTTTGTTAAGTCAGACTCATTTATTTGTACTTAACAGAAATATTTGCAACATATTTCAATTGGCAACTCACGATAAAATAACAATGTTCATAGTTAACCGGCTGCCGAAGCTTTTAATTGGATTAAGACTTTTCAAACTGGGGTAATCCTTTACTAATGGACCAGTGTCCATGATCCTGTTCCCACGTGGCCACTAACCGTTTCACAAAGCTTTGTAAACTAGTTGGTAAATACAGGCTTTCCGCACGGCGATCGACCACTGTACCCAGTGTGTTTAGTTTGTAAAATCTTAATGATACATTTGTCGTAACATCTGGCCCCTATTTCACCAACTTGACAATTGTCACCTGACAACGACAATTCTCCGTACATTGCTGATTCCACAAGTAACCTAGCAACCACCTTAACTTCTAGAACAAACAATGTATGGCGAATTGTCAGTGTCAGGTGACAATTGTCAAGTTGGTGAAATAGGGGCCTGTCAAACAATTTAATTGTCATTAGCTTCTGCCCACGACTCCGTCCGCGTGGAACTCGTTTATATCATAGCTCCATACAAACTATCATCCCCCATGCGTGAACGCCCTTAGGATAAAAACAAATTCTATGTCCTTCCCGGGACTCAAACTATCTCTAAGTATACCAAATTTCATCTAAATCTGTTCTGCAGTTTAAGCGTGAAGAGTTAATAGACTGACAGACAGACACTTTCGCATTTAGAATACTAGTATGGATGGATTTTTAAAACAGAAAGCTTTTTATTTTTATTTTGAGAGGTAGGGAACAGCAGAATATCATCTCTTATATTAGGAGCAGAACTGAAGAAATACCTCCACCTTACAGAAAGTCGCAGCTATAATGATTAATGACACCAATAGTTGCTCTGTAGGCATGTGGTGTTGTGTTCCTCGTGGTGAGCAAGGTCGCAGTCTCGCAGAGATGCGAAAGTGAGGCAAGGCAAGGTCGTTACTCCTCTTAAGTCCGCAGTAAGCTCGGCCGAATTTCACCTTCCCATACAAACGTAGTTACGCTCTCATTTTAAAACTACGTGTTGGATTGTGACAAAACTTTGCATATACAATGACATGTGGTATATCTATGTCTGTAATTAGTTTATATGGTTCCAGTTTATAAAACAAACGAAATGCAGCAAAAACAAGTTTTGTATGAAAAGCTTAAATTCGCAGTATTTTTTTTTACTATGATATCTGTAGCAACATAAACGAATTACAGACAGATATTCCTCATGTGATTGTACATGCAAAGTTTCGTTACAATCCAACACGTAGTTTTAAAATGAGAGCGTAACTACTTTTGTATGGACAATCGAGCTCGATTGTCCAGTCGAGTCCGCAGTAAGCTTACTGCGGACTCTTAAGCGTCCATAGGCTAGTGTCTGCTTACCATCAGACAGGCCTGATAGCCTGGTATTACTTGTTTACCGACGACGTCATTCAGTAAAAAGAACTTACATAATAACTTATCTATATATATTTTATATCCTATATGTACATACTATTCCAAACGGTATTTATTTTAAACATGCTGGGTGAGTTATAGCAAAACAAGTTTTCAATTAAAGTTTACTGCACACATGTATCATTTAATTGCCATTTTACATTTATTCCGTATTTCTATGTAATTATTTAATACGATGATTACACGTTGCAGGTCGTTTGTTAATCAATAACTATGAATCACGTTTAAATTTACGAGTGTGTATATACATATACTCTTAGTTCTCCTATGACTATATAAGCAGTTTAGCAGATACATAGCCGAAATTCAAGACAGTCAAATAGTCAACCAGGCATTTCCGGGTTATTTCATTCATAATATGCGCGATTTTTAGGTCATTTGAAGACCGTTATATAGTTATCTATAGATACCTAACCAAATTGAAATGACAAGAGATTCAGTAGAAGTACCTACCTACCGGTATAACGGTCTAAGTCAGATACTAAAAGAACCATTTTTTTCTTCAGAAATTTGCAAAAAATGTGTCCCCATAAAAGACTGCATAGTCTTCGGAAACTTGAGCAAGGCGGAGCAAAAACGATGGACCGCTGACTTCTCCTGCACTGTTCCTAAACTGGATACAGAAGTGGACTTCGGGTTTGCGCCCTACGCGAAAGGTGACTATGTAAGTATATCGAATACTTAATAGAAAAACGTAACATTTTTGTAAACAAACAGCTGAGCGATTTATCGTTTCTGTGAAAGCCGGTATATATAAATTACTTTAAAAACAAAGTTTCAACCGACTTCAATTTAGTACTCCGCCAAGCCAGTAGAACATTTCCACGTTTCTTTTCCAATTTACCACATGAACTGATTTCCGAGAGCAAATGCGTTGATTATTAGAGAAAAAACCGAATCGCTGTATGTGGGCCGATAATATTTGAGGACTTCCGTCGATTCCACAAGGATCACCTTTGGCACTTCATTAGTTGCTATTTCAACGGAATCTTATCAGAATTTGTGACGTACTTTTCTACTTTTAAGTACATAATTGAGGAATCCCATAAGTCATCTGTGGTCTTCATCATCAATTCCACTCCACCAAATTTATGATTTCCGGGTGTATTATTTGTTTAGTGTTATAATAGAAAATACCAAAATCACTACACGCGTGCCTAATATAATTGAAGTGTCCTCAATTCCTCATGGATCCCATCATCCAACTGGATTTTTGAAAAAATGGGATCTACCTGGAAGCATACACTACCAAACAAAAAAAAAACGAATCGGCTCATAAATGACGGAGTTCTGAGGTAACAAACATTGAAAAAAAATACAACCGGATAGAGAGCCTCCTCTATTTTTAACCGACTTCAAAAAATAAGAAGGAGGTTCTCAATTCGGTTGTATATATTTTTTTTCTCATTTGAAGTCGGTTAAAGATAGCCTGAAAGGTTTGCAGACTGAATATAGCACTTAAAGAATAATTAGGTACCAGAACCCACAGGTTTTCAAGTGATTTCATATTTCAGTAGGTAAGTTACGTAGTTACGTTACGTTTCGGACACAGGACTTCTTTTATGAACGAGAAATTGCCGGGTCATATAGACATTAGGTTTGCGTCCTTCCTGGGCCTAGTCATATCGAAAGTTAATCTGCATAAACGGCATCTCCTTTGTCATTTTATGCAATTATATTTTATATATGCACGTGAGTCCCTAAAATGTTGACCACATGAAAGACGACTTTTGGTTTTCGACTCTGTCCCAGTAGGTATTAAACAACTACTCTAGATACTCGGAAGTGTTGACACTAGAATTCTCATGATACGTGAATGTATTAAAACTTATAATAGTGTACTGCAGGATGAAACCATTGTAATCCACTAGTGCTCCGCAAAATTAATGTTATATGTTGGAGTTATTTACCTATAAGTCATAAGTCATTTATTAACAATATTCAAAATATTACATGTCATCCATCATTCTTAAATTAAGTTGTACACCTTTATGGATATTCATTATTATTGTGGTAACTTGTAAAATTCTTTAATGTCATAAAAAGAGTGGTTGAGCCACGATTTTAATTTTCTTAAGAAAGATGATATACTATCCGCACATTTTATGTTCGCGGGTAGTTTGTTGAATACTTTTGGCCCAACATGAGAGATGATTTTAGTTGACTTGGTCAGTCGAGTGGTGTGTGTGAGGAGTTGGTTCATGGACCCCTGCCTTGTGCGAGTTATCTTTTTATGGGGAAAAGTGACGATGTTCTCTACGACGTATTTGGCAACGTCATATATGTACTGCGAGGGCAGGGTGAGTATATTGTTGTCTCTAAAGAGATTTTGAGCTGGAGTGCGTGGAGGTACAAATTAGATAATACGCTCGGCACGCTTTTGTAGTATGAATACACGTTGCCACTCTGCAGCCTTACCCCATAATTCGAGACCATAGTACATAACTGAGTGAAATAGTGAGTAGTAACAAGATCTTAGTAATAGAGGAGTAGATCTTAGTATAATAGCACGTTTTAAATATTTGCTCGGTATTAGCCGAGCAACGAGTATATCACCATATAAAATATAAACTTGTTCGGAACATGGTGAAAATTAAGGCTATTGAATAAGTTTTCAATAAATGGAGTACCTTTGTTATTAAAATTGCAATGTTAGCGATTAATCATCAGAGTGACGCCATGTAGTCGGGTCCGTGCAGCATGATAAATTGCCTCCATCGCCACATAATTACGAGACTTCCCTTCAAGCGTATTTCGTTTGGAAATTAAACTCGAATTCCATCTGATTATTTGTTCGAGTATGTTTTGGCAGTACGCATAATTAAATCTAGTTTAAAACCTTTCGTCAGTTCGTAATCCTTCGAACCTTTTATAATGTTATCCAAATGTTAAACAGTGAGAATCAGATTCTTAGTTTATAGTTATACAGGGTGTCGCGGAACTCAACGATAACCTGGTACCGGGTGAGAGGCCAAGGTATACCAGTTATGCAAAAAATAAGAAAAAAAATCCATGTTACTTAGTCGAGCGGTAAGTCATTTTCCGAAAAAGTTGAAAATTTGACACCCTTGGTTGCACTTTAAGTACTGTGATCACAATTTTCACAATTTTACAGTGATTTTTTTAAGTAATGTAATCTCAAATAACAGTGCTATTATTCGCAACCACAAATCAAAGTAATAAACATTCTTAACTAAGTAAAAAAAAAGTACTCAAAACCAATACTTACAATATTAGAATTGCGCCAAAAATTGATTATAAGAAGAAATAAATGCGAGTAGATATGCACGACTGGTAAAAAGGTAATTCCTGAGGCGATGCAAAGCTTGTATTCGTGCTGAAGGGAATCAATTTGAGCATCTACTTTAGTTTCAGGAGGATATCAAATTGTTACGATAATTGATTGTTTTATTTTGATTAAGTTTTCCTTGAGGTCCCTTCGCAAAAAATTGGAAATAGCACTTTTATTCGCAAGAAAAGTGGCAAGTGTTGTACCATTTTTAAACTCTAAACGAAATAGGCCTAATAGATCTTTTAAAATAACTTGCCAAGGGTAGTGTGGTACATTTTTTTTCCAACATGTAGTATCAAAGTTGACTGACAATAATTTTATAAACCATAACTCGTCAAAACTTATTTTTTTTACATAGTTAAGAATGTTTATTACTTTGATTTGTGGTTGCGAATAATAGCACTGTTATTTGAGATTACAGTATTAAAAAAATCACTGTAAAATTGTGAAAATTGTGATCAGATCACAGTACTTAAAATGCGACCAACGGTGTCAAATATTCAACTTTTTCTAAAAATATCTATTACCGCGCGACTAAGTAACATGGTTTTTTTTTCTTTTTTTTTCATAACTGGTGTACCTTGCCCTCTCACCCGGTACCAGGTTGTCGTTGAGTTCCGGGTCACCCTGTATAGAGTTTAGAGTTATCATCTTGATTTCAAATAAAGTATAGTCTACTTAAGATTTCATTAAGTACTAGAGTGGTATTCATATGTCTATTTCAGCATGGTAGTGTTGATTAATAAAACACATATTTTTAATTATTGGGCCTGTAATACCTTTTAGAAAGTACTGCCTAATGAGTTGGGCCGTTCACTCGTCATTTTTATTTAAAAATATCTTAATCGCGTACTAATACTACTGATTGATGTATTCTGATGCAAATTCAGATGTTCTTTTATAGCAGGAACCAATGCATAATTATAAATGTATTTCCACAGATTTGTTGCCCTCATACGAACGCCATAAACTACGCAAATCACGGACGTGTCGAAAGTCATGCGTCCCAAAGTATCACAAAATACACAAGATCTGCTGACGCATATGATCCAACTTACAATCCCATGCAGCAATATGAAAGCCAAAGACAACCTGAGAACGTATGGATGAATCAGGACAGTTCAGAATATTTAGACAATGGACCACGTGAAGATAATACGGAATACGACAGCCAACGCATGCCTT
Source organism: Epinotia bilunana (assembly GCA_947049275.1). Lineage (NCBI taxonomy): Eukaryota > Metazoa > Arthropoda > Insecta > Lepidoptera > Tortricidae > Epinotia > Epinotia bilunana. Next base: position 10,916,199 of record OX346262.1, read on the forward strand.
TCGGGCAGCAAGGGCCGTTTAACATGCAAGGATTTTTCAGAAGGCCGAACCGACCTATGCAGGGGTTATTCGGTAGCAATCCTTATTTTATGGGGAGACCGAGGACGCAGCCTCAAGGGCAGTCGAGAGGGGCAAATAGGAATGGTAATTCGAATGCGGGAACCTCGGGCGGCCAGTGCTCGGGTTTAACAAGCTTCCCGCCTGAACCAAACAAGGGCTGCTGCGGCCGAGACGTGTCTGATGCTGACAGGATTATAGGTAAGTACTTAGCCTTGTGTAAAGTAAAAACTTGGAGTTAACGTGGCAAGCAATTACCGTTGGAAAACTTTACTTTGCAGTCATTAAGTTGATGTTTTAAAATAAAAGGTACGCTCGCTTAGCGTTTTGTGGTTTTTATCGTCATCAAAGTCGTAAATGTGAGAATGAACCTGGATTTTACTATGTAACGAATTAAGTGAAGATGTATCGTTTAAGTCACTGGCCTCTTAACTTGTATAAATACGAATTATATAAATACATAAAGTTATTATTTGAATAAGTCAATATCATCAATATTTATTTTATTCGGCCTCGTAGCCTCGAAGGCAATTTCAGATATATTTTCACTAGCGCTTCGGAAAATAGGATATCTGTGAAAAAAACTCCTAAATAGTGTTGACATTTCCAGAAAGAGACTAATGATATCGCCTAAGAACTTGTTAAAAAATTTAAACTTAAATATGTATGCACCTTTTCATAAATGTGTAAATCCAAGCTTATATATATAATAAATTACATTTAAAATCATCGTCTTTTGTAGTATTTATTTTATTTTATTAGCCTATATTGTGTGACCCACTGCAGGGCAAAAGCCTCCCCTTTTTTCCGCCACTCGTCTCGGTCCTGTGCTAGTGTTCGCCAATTTGTACAAAACGTATCAATATGTCGACGAGTATACCTACTTGGGCCAGACAACATCCGATAACAGGCAGTCAATTTTAAATTTTATAAATTGCTGGATTAGGGGCGTAAGAAAATATAGGTTTCTTAACTAAGCTATCATACTTTTGAATACCAAAGAGGTTCATCGGTTTAATCCACTTATTTAGTGGTTTTGAGTTCAAGGAAGTAATAAAATAGAATACTTACATACTATACGTACATTTTATAACATAAGTATTTAGTAGTGTAGCTATTGGTAAACATTCTCCAATTGTAAACTAAGTATACTACTTTGAAAAAAATTATACCTCGCCGGTTTTTACGCCGGTTCCTCTCGTGGCAGAGTTTTTCATTCCGAACCGGTAGTAATTTATCGACATTCATAGGTGCATGTATATGCCTAAATTGAAGAATATGTAACATTGAATTTGAAGCATTGAACAAAATCATTGAACAACTTTAAATTCCAGGTGGACAGACAACAGAGATCGACCAATTCCCCTGGACCGTGTTGCTCAATTCCAAATTCACTAACGGAAGGAATCAAGCGGAGTTCAGCTGCGGTGGATCCTTAATCAGCGCTCGCTATGTGCTCACAGCCGCCCACTGTCTCTACGATGAAACCGCCCGGCTTACCGAGTGAGTTGGCTAGCATATTGTCAATTTTATTGAACAATTAGCTGCCCGCGCGGCTTCGCCCGCATATTGCAGAGAACGCGAGCAATCCCGGAAAATAAAATATAAGCTATACCCATCCATGAAGTCCATTCTACATGCACATTTCAATATAGCAATTTACAAAATAGGCGACGCGGTTCTGGAGAAAACCCAAAATATATGTACACTATATAAACTTACATTTTAGGTACAAACATGGTACAAAGCTACAATCTCATAGACTTTACCTCTTTTTACAAGCTTTATATTAACTTGACTTGTTCGTATGTAAGTATAAAAGTATGTATGTAAGTAAGTTGTCCGTCAAATCTTGCAAGTTAAATTTGCCCCACTTCCCGGTGACCGATTGAGCTGAAATTTTGGGTATAACTATAGTTTGGATGACAATTCAATATTATCGTACCATCGAGCTGATCTGATGATAGAGACAGGTGGCCATAGGAACTCCGTAATAAAACCACATAACCCCATCGAGTTTGGACTCGTTAGAATGAGCAGTTGATGATGGTATACAGAAAAGTACAGTCAGCAATAAAAAGCTTGTACCAAAAATGAATTTTTTGACAGAAACATTAATATTAGGATACGATAAATATAGATTTAAGATCGCCCAGACTTAAGCTTTAAAATACACTGACGTCATGTTTTATGATGTTTACAGTCGTCGAAGGTCGATTGAATTTCTACTCACAAATGCAGCAAATGTATTTACTCGCACGTGTCACTGTACAAAATGTAAACAGGCCCTCTACTTTGATTAATTCAATTCAATTCAATTCAATTTCTTTATTTCGGATAAATATCCATATCGGGTTAGTTACAGTAGGAACTTATATCTATGTTAGTTACACATTAATAAAAAGATAAAATAAAATTAATAACTTTTACATTCAGGGGTACGTAGGTACGTAGGTATACGTAGGTATACATAAACATCTGTACAGGACTCTATTCTCAATGTCAAAAAGGCGTGTACAGATATTTATGTCCTTGTACCTACTGGTGTAGCTACGGTTTTTAAGGTTCCGTAGTCAATAAGGAACCCTTATGGTTTCGCCATGCATATGGCCGTCCGTCTGTCCGTCTTCGGCTTAGCTCAGCAACTCTTACTACTGGAAAACTGTAATTCGGCATGGGTATATAAATCAATCACGCCGACCAAACACTAGAATAAAATCTTGAATCATTTTTTTTTAGTGCACCTCCCCTACACTCAAAGTGGGGATGTCATTTTTTTGTCTTGTTAAATACAATAATAGTGTGGGGTATCGTTGGATAACTTGTTCAAAAATATTATGGGTGGGCAAATTTATAAAACGAAATGTCACCAGATGCAGTTTCTTTTGAAATTTAAAACATTCTTTAAACCAAACACAAACTTAAAATGTTCATTCAAGTCCCCGGGCTAAAGACCTTATCCATACTACGCTTACGCACCGATATTCCCCGAAATGGCACTAGCAATTCCGATCACTGCTAACTACTAATCAGTGTGTTATTGTTTCAGAGTGGAAATATTCCTAGCGGAATACGACAAACGCACGTTCCCCCGCGACTGCATGATCAGCCCTGGTGAAGGTCGGCGCTGCATTGAGAACATGAAGATGCGCGCGGAAGACGTCGTGCTGCACCCACAATATGATGACACGAGGTTGCAGAACGATATAGCGCTGATACGACTTCGTGGGACCGCTCCGTACACTGGTAAGAGTAAATACTTCTAGTCCACTCATCGTCATATAAGCCGAAATGCGCCCACTGCAGGACATAAGCCCCCTCCAAAGAGTGCCACAACGACCGGTCCTGCGCTACCTGCATCCAAAGGACTCCCGCGACTTTTACCAGGTCATCAGTTCACCTTGTGGGGGTCAGCCCACGCTGCACCTGCCGGTACGTGGTCGCCACTCACGAACCTTTCCACAGTGTATAGGCTCAATATCAAGTTTAATGTGTGAAATACCTTTACCAGGTCATCAGTCCATCTTGGGGGGGGGGGGGTTGCTTTGTACCGGAATTATGATGGTAACTAAAAGTCTTTTTAGGGTTCCGTAGTCAACAAGGAACCCTTATAGTTTCACCATGTCCGTCCGTCTGTCTGTCTGTCTGTCTGTCCGTCTTCGGCTTAGCTCAGTAACCCTTACAACTAGAAAACTGCAATTCGGCGTGGGTATATAAACCAATCACGCCGACAAAACAGTAGAATAAAATCCTAAAAAAGAAATTGTACCTGACCTCGTTATTTAAATTGAGAAGTTGTAGTCTCTAATAACTGAGTGGTCGCTAACCGGCACATGAAATTAGGTGGTCGCTAACCAGCGAAATGACCCAATACATTGGTGTGTTATAAAAATAATCATATTTACGATTATTTACGAGGATAAGCTATAATAAAAACCCCAAAAGCCCCTTTTAAGTCCGCATTCTGTGACAGACGGGCAACTACGGAACCCTACCCAGCGCGTGACCCGACATGCACTTGGCCGCTTTTTTCGTTATAGGATGATATTTTATGATACCGTATCGGACCGGAAGCAGGTGATGTGCGACACCGTCCGATATCCACACATTGCCGAAAAGTACAGTCATACTTAAGTTCAATTAGAACAAGCCAATCCGCCAGGTGGCGAACATACTCAAATTATTTATGCAACAGACATTCAAAGCTCAGAAATGGTCCAGCCATAATGAATAAGGTATCAGCGGATTCTGCCGCCGATATCGTGTCGGATAAATAATATGAAAAGGCTCTCGGGGACACGTACGCTCATCACACAAATACTCGCATGTACCTGGCTGCCACAACGAGTTTTTTGTTCATATTAAGTAAGCATATAAATATCGTAAAGATATTCCTTTTTTGTTAACTCCGGGAACTGAGGCATGCTCAAACGAGTATTAAAGATCTTTAAAGGCCTCCACACATCGAACGCGGGTCGTGCGCGGCGCGGGGCGTGCGCGGCGCCTGATTCGATGTACCCACTTAATAAGAAAAGACTTTCAAATGATGGGGGTAAAAGGCTGATTTCTACTTACCTTACCTACGTTTCCGATTACATTATCCATTATATTATTTGTAGATTTACATACATGAAACACAAAAACAATTCAGTATTCAGTATTGTAAACATCGTTTCTGAACAAGTAACAAAATACATTGTCACATTTGCGGTGAATTGGTAGTATGGATAAACGTATTATGTTAATCATTAATTAACAAGCCATATAATTATGCTCCGATTGCATGACCAAAAATATGGTTAGTTTACTGCTGTTTGCATTATTATTTTTAATGGGATCAAAATTTATTAAATTCTGGTATGGATATAAATTGTAAGTATATGTATGTGTTTAATGTAGCATTAACTCGTTCCAACATTGAAATGACAAAATTTATGCAAATTGCTATTTTTACATTTCCTTTAGGCATCTTCTTATGTCTAATGGCGGGTTACCTATCTGAAACACGTTTTTGTCCTTTTTCATTTCAGTATTAATTACACGACAAACTTCGTTTCACTTTTTTTTTCGTTTATCCGACACTTCAATTGTTCCAATTCCCAATTATTGGTATACCCTTAACATCATTATTCCGAGGTAACGATTCCGTGTTCGTGTTTTATCAAATCGGCTTGACATATTATTGTTTTATACGGAGCAACATTATGTTACTAATTCACAATCCTCCCAATGCTATTTTTTCATCTCTATTCATATGAAATAGTCATCACGCTTCGCAAATTATACATATTTATGTAAGTATTAGATAATAAAAAAAGTATTCGGTTCTGGCGCTTCGCCGGCCGCTTCCGAGGCATGCTCGCTCGGCTCGCGCGCTGTAGGGTCGCGGTTCTACCTAACACTCCTCGCTTTGTTCGTCGTACCTACACCGCCTTTAGTCTCTATGAAACTACTTTGAACTTCACTCAAAATTAACATTTGGCTAAACGTATGGAATGCGGAAAGTAATGATGGATAAGTAAAAAATTGGCTGTGTAACAAAAGTTGTAACAAGCCAAAGCTCAAATGACTGTAGCGGTATTAGTTTTTGGAACCACTGAAACATTTGGATAAAACAAATGGTAAATGAAAAAATAATCAATTGTATATTGCGGAGCAATCATAAAAATACGAAAAGTATTCGGACAAACAATATTCGGTCAATAAAATTTAGTGATTGCGATAGGTTACCCTAATGGCGTTTTGAGTAAATACTCGTAGGCATATTACGCAATGGAGTACCTAAGTATTCCCTTGATAACTATTATGAAAATAGCCGTATAGGCATGAAATATGACGCATTTTATTCGTATCATCTTTAATTTTTCGAAATTCTAACATTTGGACAGTTTTGTGAACCCAACAAGGTGGAAACACAATAAGGTGGACACCCTACACTGCGATTTATTAATAAAAATATAATATTTCGTAAAAAAAAACAGTGACAACACTTTTTTCCCCATTTCCAGATTACATCCGTCCGATCTGCCTGCCTGTAATAAACGTGGACAGCCCCGACTTCTCAAACCTGCCTCTCTCCGTGGCCGGCTGGGGTCGTAACGGGCGGTACCAATCTGACGTCAAGCAGTCCACCGTGGTCAACCTAGTGCCCCAGAGAGAATGCACGAGGCACTACCCTCACCTCACCCGGCGCCATCTTTGCGCCGCCGGACATACGGGCGAGGACACATGCAAGGGCGATTCTGGGGGGCCTTTGATGACGCTGCATAGAGGGAAGTACTTCGTCGCCGGAATCGTGAGCGGGAAGAGGGCAGACTCGCCCTGCGGATCCGCTGTTCCGTCGCTTTATACTAACGTATACAATTACTTGGATTGGATTAAAGCTAACATTAAAAATTAGGTATATTAAGCTAATTTCTATCTACATTTTTTTTTCGTGCAGACCTCGTGACAGATGATAAGATAAAATATAAGTTTCTTGATTCATAAGTTATGAAATATTTTGTTTAGAATGTGAAATAAATTTATAAGATAATCCAACACTGTTAGTGTTTGAAAATGGTAAAAAAAAAGTAGGTACACTATCTTCATCATATAATTGCGGAACCATTGCCAAACCACAACAACCAACCTCGAATCAAGACAGAAAAACTGAAGCCGTAATAGTATGTCTTTCGGTTAGTGTGTCTTTCAATATTTTTTCTAATTTAGTTTACTTCTGATAACTCATTGACTTAAACCTAAATACTATATAAATGACCTATTCGTAAAACCTTCATAAAACGCTACGATCAACCTGTGCATTTATATTCATTCCAACCTTTAAGCTTCGTATCAAAAAGTACGCAAGCGCTCATGCGAAATTCTCTTTTTAAATTCCCAACTCTCCGGCACTTAGCTTCACTTAATTAGCATGTGGCATTCAACCAACAAGCCCTACGTGAGTTAAACGTACTCCACGTTCGAGAATTTTATGAACTGAAAAGTTATTCATGCATATACTGAAAAGTATTCGTGAATATTCGCTATGCGTTGTAGCTATTTCGCAGTTGGCAGGGCTGTTGTACCCGTAAATTGCGACGCAGTGGCACCAACCACCAACTGCACCCTTGATTTATACTGCGTAGGGAAAAAATTGATTGCTGAAGTATGAAAACAGGCGAAGCGGTAGTAGTTAGGTAAAGACCTAAATACTTTTAAAAAAACTAGAGTAAAGCTATTAATGAGTAGGTACCTACCGGTAGAAATAGGGAACTTATTACCTACTAACACTTGGACAAATTTAATAAACGTCTAGGACTTGCCAGATTCATAAACGTTTCCGAAACATATTTTAGTTAAAACGGCTTTAAAATACGTTTGTTTCAGCTTGCCATTGTTGCCTGTGAAAAGAAAAACAACAAGAAAAGACGGACAAGCTTTATGAATAAGAAGTTTAAAGTTTACAAAGCAAATATCTACTTACCGACATTTCGAGGGCTTAAATATCAGAATGATTGCGTGCAACATATGTAATGAATAAAAAAAAATCCTACTAGCATGTGAAGTATCGAACAAAATTGACCTCCTCGTATATTTTATAGCACGTGGCTTTTATTGTTATGGTGTGCATTATTTACGTACTATACTGTTTAATTGATACAACTAGATCACACGTGGTAGAAAAGTAGATAAATCCTGGATTAAACTTACACGTCACAGATTAGTATTTCACACATTAAACTTGATATTGAACCTATACACTGTGGAAAGGTTCCTGAGTGGCGACCACGTACCGGCAGGTGCAGCGTTCACAAGGTGAACTGATGACCTGGTACAGGTCACGGGAGTCCGCTGGATGCGGGTGGCGCATTCCGGTCATTGTGGCACCCTTTGGGGGAGGCCTATGTTAAGCAGTGGACGTCTTTCGGCTGATGTTCTGATGATGAAACTAGTTACTAAACAGGACTTAATCGTGTACTTATAATTAAATCTATGATAAAAAATATCGTCGGGTGACAACCAAAACTCACTTAATGCAGAAAAATTATATAAGTAATATCAACTGTCTTGAAGTAGTAACAAGGTTGAGTTTTCCTTTACCTCTGTATTACCACAGTATAGGAACAGTAGATAAACTTCGAACAAAGGTACATCGCACGGCTGCACACATGCGCGCGTGTTCGGTACGCACACACACATAGCCTTCGGGAATGATGGAGAATGCTTCTATCGGGGCCGCGCCGTTGCGGTGTTCGCTCGTTCTCACTCTCTACGTCAAAGGAAGCCGCCTCGTAGGTATGAAGACAGCGAGCCGCCAGTGCCACGATATCAAAAAGAGCCGAATAGGCTTGTAACTAAGCACCTACCAACCTAGTGCAGTTTAGCAACTATTATACTTACTAGGAAATATTTTAGGCATAGTATAGTGGTATTAAAATATTCCATGAAGTGGGAAACTAAAAACACATACCCAACTATCTATAATATTATTAATTTGTGTATACATTATTGTCTATTAAACTTTAACAGAAATACTTTGCATACTTAAAAGCAAACATTAGTATTATAGGTATGCCAAGCCACAAACTTGACACAGCCCTGCGCATCGAGCGAAAGTAGGTAACGAACGCTCCTAAACGGCCTCAGATTACCTACTGTATTATTCTTCTATACTGTGGTATTACCTACGTACAATAAGTGAGTTTCCCACATTCGAAACGTGGAGTGAACTCATAGATAAGTGGCTGAATAAGTAAATTTTATTCAACGCAATTAAGTCCCGTAATAATAATAAATCAGCCTATATACCGTCCCACTGCTGGGCACAAGCCTCCTCTCATGGATGAGAGGGAACGGGCAGTAGTCCCCACGCTGGCCCAGTGCGGGTTGGGGACGTCACATACACCTTTGAATTTCTTCGTGGATGTATGCAGGTTTCCTCACGATGTTTTTCTTTCACCGAAAAGCTAACGGTAAATATCAAATGATATTCCATACATAAGTTCCGTAAAACTCATTGGTACGAGCCGGAATTCGAACCCACGATGGCCGTTTGAAAGCCGCATACCTGAACCGCTAGGCTATCATAGCTGCCTGTAAGTCCCGTAATACTCGTATTAAAACGAATGTGTAAAAAACGATGTTTAAATGCAACTAAAGTTATGTTGAAGTACCGATTACAGTAGTTAAGCACTGAAATAGAACAGCTAGAAATACTTATCCACTGACAGAAGGCTCAACTGTCTAATAAATGTGATCTTGAATAGCAACTGGAGTTTGTCTTGCAGCGACCAGAATCGCGTTGCTGCATCAGAATGTGCGTCGAGGATTTTTAAAGGGCTCGTATAATTGATGCCCTAATCTAATCGATGCCCGATCTTGACACCTCACCCGCTACTGGGAAAACAAGTCTTGCTGTTAGTTCCATTCAAACGAAGTGGAGTGGATAGTGGATGTTGCGGATTATTTTTCTAGAACGAATTTATTTATTTTTGCTCCTAGTAAACAATGCGATTGTACTTCATTGTTAAGTGGTAAACAAAGCTATTATCCTTTTATTTTTAAGTGTAACCGCTAATTGCTACTGTAAAATAAACGTAAACATTCACAGATTACCAACCAAAAACAGATTTATATCTGAGGAAAGGAAGTTCAATTTAAAAAATACTACTTAGCAATGTTGACCATTTTTTAACAATAGATTCGGCCTAGAATAAGAATCCGCACTATAACTACCTTTGATGGTAACAGTCCAAAAACCCCCTAGCTATTTACCCGTGGTGGCACTGAATAAGCGCCAGCCCTGAACTAGGATCCCTTTTACCGCTCACAAATACGGGATATTTCGTAAGTAGTCCCTTTTGACGAATGATGATAGATGGAGCGAGAGCAATTGGACGCAAATCAACGAACCTAAACACTTCTTGGTTAAGTAAACACTTAATACTTGAGCTTAATGTTTGAGCAGCTGCTGTTAAGTGATTAAATGGTAATGTATTGGGAGTTCAGGTTTCCGTTAAAAGTTGTAACACGACACGTTACAGGTCGATCTCTCTTAAGTATTTGATACTAGTGTTGCGTTTTCGAGACAGTTGTTCCGTCGCCTATCTGTCTCTGTCACATCGGCGAACTTGTACGAAAGGTGGCCAACTTTCGTCCAAATTCGTCGATGTAACAAGTAGGTCTAGTGTTAAGAAGGTTGACTATTACCCATTAACTATGTAACAACCCACCCTATCCCTATCTACCAGATATAACATCGCAAAAGAACTTAAATAAAACACTAAAACTTAGAAATGGCCAAATTGAATCGTCTAGGAAGAACCCCGTATTGTTGTGATCCGTATAACCCATAATCTTTAATGTGAATGCTTGTCAGGTCAATTAACTCCTCGTCTACTCAATCAAATCCTATTTAAACAATGATCATCCTAGCCTTTCTATTACCAAAACCTACTAATTATAACAATGAAATTAATAAAATATTTATATTTTTGTGAAGAAAAACCTCTACCGCCTATTACACGCTCGGTTAAACAAGGACGTAGCTTTAGATTTCATACAAACAAGATTATTTAGTTTTCCCTATAAATGGCTAATAACTTTCCCTAAATACTTGTTTTTATAACAAAAGTACTATTAACATGTAGTGAAGAAAAAGTACCCTTTTACACTCACTGGCTACGCCTTGCATGGATGGGGTAAGAGCGTCCTAATCCATTTACCTTCCTAGCTTTTAGAGTTTAAGACTCAGAAAATGAAATTACCAGCGTTTCTAACCTATCGGACTGAATGAGAAGAAACACCGAAACAAACTCTTCAGACGTCTTTAATTAAATATTGCTTAGACTTTCTTTAGTCTTAGCTTATAAAATAATGCCTACGTTCAATAAACCTTTATTAGACAATAGTAGAGATACTGAATCTACTGAAGCGAAACGTGAATTCTGAAAGTATTCACGAATTGAGAAAGCTAGTAGTTATAAGGGTATTATTCCGCCCGTAACTACGGTCTTCAGCGGCCTGCTTCGCCTCCCGCTGGTCCCTACAACAGGATTGATTCATTCTAGAACGCCTCTGTTTTTCTAAGCAAATTATTCAGAATATCACATTCAACCACAGAAATCCAGTACTTTGGTAATTTAAATCCAAATTCTACTTCTCGAAGCTAATAAAATAACTTCAACGATCACGACTAGAACTCCCAACTTTTCCCTCAATAACCTATCCCTCCCAAAATATGTGTATGAATTTACTCCTAACTAACCCATCTGAAGCTTATTTGATTATTCAAAACCAAAATCTATCTTGATTTTAGAAAAGAATAATACCGAAGATGTATGCCTTAACTAAACTGTCTGAGTTCAGTCGGCCAATCTGAGGATTGCAACGCTAAGGCCTGTGTAATTGCCTCCCCCCCTCGCGACCGCAGTCTAAATGGAGTACGAGGAGTAAGGCGCCCTATTATGTATATGAATTTTATATTTAAATATATTTAACAAGTCCAAATCTCAATTACTGCACGGTTTCAACGAGTGAGGATATCCCTCTGTGCGGATCACATGAATGACTGCGCCTCGTTTACGTCGTCAGTTGGGCTTTGAGATTCGTGAGGCCCCTACTTAGGGGATACGTCTTCTGTGCCGAGTAAAAAAGAAGACGCCAGACTTCTTCATGTCTGTAGCAAAGACTGGTTCATTCTCATTTGGCTCCGTTAGGCGAGAATGACCCCTCAGGTATACTGTAAACCTGGACACTGTTTCTGGATTTTACTTGATTAAAATAGCTTTTAATATTTGAGAGCGTGAAGACAATATGAAGATAACAAAATCACCCACCAAAGATTTCCCAATTATAATCCAGAGACCTTGTCAGTCCGAGAGTTGAAGCTGAAGTGAACCCCATGTCTCTCTCTGCTGCCTTCTCACACACCTGTCTGGGTGTGGAGGTTGCCATTTCAGGGCATTGGCCCTATGTGGCGGTTATCTTCACAGCCCGTAATTACGAGCCGGTCTTCGGGGGCCGAGTTAGGCGGCGTCGTTGGCCAGTCTTGGCTTAGTGGTCCGTTGGCCTATCAGCGGCTTTGGGGTCACGTTGGCCGGTCTTGGCATTGTGGATTCCTGGGCGTAACAGGGGCGTCTTGTTTGGGCGCGAGCTCTCTTGGAAGAGCACGTGAGCGTCGGTCCGGGGGGCGCGCGTGCAGCGGCGCGATCCCTTGCAGGGACGGGAAGCTTGAGTTGTCGGCACGGTCGAACATAGCGCGGGCGAGGCGGCTGATGAAGGCGTCCAGTGGCTCCCACCGGAGGTCGCGCTGGATCACACTGTTTCTGACGAAACGGGAGGCAGCGGTGATGGTGCGCAGGGCCTGGTTCTCCTGCGCACGGAGCTTCTTTTTGCTGGTTTCTGCTGCAAGTCCATACCATGCTGGCGCCGCATACGATAGGCGGGACCGCAGGTATGTCTTATATATCCCCAGCTTGGTTGGCATGGGGAGGCTGCTGGCAAGAATTGGCCTCAACAGCGTTCTCGCGGCTTTTGTTCGACGTGCCGTTTCTTCCACGTGACTCTTCATTGTGAGCCCTCTGTCTATCGTGACGCCCAGGTACTTCACGGTGTTGGACCACGGGATGTCCTGTCCTTGGAGACAGAGTGGCGGCGGCAGCTTCCTTGTTTGCCCAGTGAGCAGGGCCTGCGTCTTGCCCACGTTCACCGATAGCCTCCAACGGGAGAGCCAATCGGGCAGGGCGTCGAGCGTTCTCTGCATTTTTACGGCGGCATGTGCGGGCTTGAAGGACGCGACAAAGTACGCCGCGTCATCCGCATACAGCCCGAGTTGGACGTCGCCTAGCACCGGGATGTCGTCGGTGTAGCGTGCGTAGCAGCTCGGGGATAAGCAGCTGCCCTGCGGGACGCCCGCCGCTATCGGGCGTTCGGCAGATAGGGCGTCTTCTACGGCCACTTGGTATCGCCGCTGGTCCAAGAACGACGCGAGGACACGGACGATGCGCCGGGGTGCTGAGGAGGTGGAGATCTTGTAAAGCAGGCCCTCATGCCATACGCGATCAAACGCCTTCTCCATGTCGAGGAGTACTGCAACTGTGGCTTGTGTCTGTCCCCATGTCGTCTCCGCTGAGCCTTTTTATACCCCAAAACAAAAAGTTTCCGATTCGCACTTGTCTTGACAGACAATGAGAATCGCGTTGTATGCTGCATGTTCTTAAAACATTTGAATTTGAACTTCGAATAAACAAAAGGTTTCGCACTTGAGAATGGCGTGGTATGCTGACGATTGGATAATTTAATTCATTTATTCCTAACAAAATTATATTTTATTATAAAGAAAACTAGACCAGTTTACTGCGTTTAGTTACAACTAGTTATGTCTACTTATTCGTGATAGTCTTCCTTTTTGATTCATTATATGTACTACTCTACTGCCATGATTATACATTTAGCCAGCAGTAGTTTTCAAGTACTTACCCATTATAATTTTAAACAAGCTATCCAACGATAGTCCATAAGTATCATGGATTTACCAAGAAAAAGAAATATCCCCACTTTACGTATATGGAGGTAACTACCAAGTTTAAATTTTATTCTACCATTTTTTCGGCGTTTTTAATTTATTTACCCACCCCGAATTACAGGTTTCTAGTAGTAAGGGTCACTGAGCTAAGCCGCAGACGGACAGACCTTCGTTTCTTGTTGACTACGGAAACCTAAAAAAAGCGTAAGAGCTTGTGTACACTTTGGTCACAGATTACATTACTATGAACCCAGAGAATACATATTTTCAGGTATTTGTCTTCTGCGTCATTGTGTATGAATTTCATCGAATGAAGCCATGAATCTATTATCTTTTTAAAAAATGATGGCCAGGCAACACGTGTGGCGGCGCGACACGCCGGAGTGACACTCTTTTACATGCATACATAAGGATAAAAACAGCATTACCTACCATGAAACTGTATCATTGAACTTCCCGCCTATCGATTCCGCGTTTATACATGTGTAACGTGCCTCGGTGTTGACGCTCGGCTCTTAAACGCAGCCCTCCATTACACACGGCACGGCGGACACAAACCCGCAGAAGAACACTCAAATGAGCAAACACCATTATCAACCCGGAAAGATTTCCCTGGAGGGCTTTCCTTAAAACCGGTGACCGTGTGGACCTTTCTTGGTGATGTGTGATTTGGAAATAGCTCATTGTCATCATTGGCCTTCAGGGTATTATTAGGGGAAGGGCATGCACTGGGGACTGATTTTTGACTTTCGAGCGCTCGACTCTTTAACTCGAAAAGTGACAAAAATTATGAAATGCTATATTGAAATGACGATAGACAATTTAAAAACGTGCGGTATTGACCACTCGTATTCAATTTTATCGGTAGAAAGTAAGTGCCTGTGATTATGACACTACAATAGCATTTAATTTTCGAGCGCTCGAAACGAAACGGTTATGACGTTTTTCACGTGTCATTTGCGTGAACTAGGTAATAAATGTATTACATTTCGGATATGTATCTCAAATAATTATATTCCTTTAAATATTTTTACTAAACCGGACTTAATCGTGTATGCTTAACTAATTTATTTACCTACCTCTGAGGTTTCCCGACGTTTTGGATGTGTCTCATTAACTCCACTTAGAGTCCCAAATAAGTAAGTTAATTATACGGGAGTAAGTCCCGTAAAATAATGTGTAAGAATCGAGAAAGTCTAAATCGATAAATTACTTTTCTTTATTTGTTACAAACCATGAAAAAAATACTTTAGATTGATATAAAGAAGGAAACCATGTTTTGATCTTTATTTTCCTTTTAACCTTAGCGAACTCAAACAATGCAATATTAAACGATAACTATATAGGTATTTAAAATGACCCTATTTGGACAAAACTTCACTTTAGATATACAGGGTGTTACATAATTGGTGATACAAAATAGCAAAATGTGAATCTATCCATATTCTGAACAACTTGTACTATGCAACCAACTATATGTGTTATGCAAAAAAAACACTTGTTCATATAGTTACATTTTCGTCAGTCTAAACTGAGCAAAGTTAATGAAATAGTTACATTTTTTTGGCATAACACAAAGGTGGTCCCATAGTAAAAGTTATACAGAATCATGGATAGATTCACATTTTGCTATTTTGTATCATCAATTATGTAACATCCTGTATATCGATATTTGTCCATATCCGAAGAGAGTTGAATCTCGTTATGTCGTGCGCGGAAGTAAATGTGTTCCTAACCTACCTAGCCAGCACGTTCATGGGACGGCCGCGACATACTCTCGATTAACACCCTTTAGCTCCCAAAGTATTGATTAAGAATTGTATATCTGGACACCACAAGGTATAATTGTACCAATAGGGAATATGCATGTGATTCAGAAATGGCCAAAAAAAATCATGAGTAATCTTTATTGCTTAATAAATATACTCACATGATTATTTTTACAAATGATCATGTTTCTATTAACAAACTTAATTATTTAAAAGTAGTATTTTTCAAATTCCCTCGCAAATTTTTAAACCCCACGCAACGCTATTGGCCGAGCGAATCGTGACGTCACCGTGCACTCGGTGTCTACTGTTAACAGGTCGTTTATATGATTATTGAAAGTTATTCGCATTATTTTGCCGCTGTTTATGATAAACAATCAGTGTTTTTTGGGGATTATTAACTGAAAGCAGTGACTCCTTGTGAAAAAAGACTCGCCACAATGACTGGAAGCGGTTTTGTCAAGGCAAAGTCGGATAATCTGCCTGAAATTGATGTGTTCATGATGACTAAGTACGTACCTCGTAGGTGTCTTTCTTAAATAAGTGAAATAAAAAACTAGTACATATGTTCATTATATACCTAATCAAAGATATGTTGGTATTAGGAATGTTACATGGTGAGAACATTTTTATAAATAAAACAAATTTGTGTACTCTCAGTAGAAAGGATTAAATTCTTTCAACTTCGATCAACAGTGCAAACATAGAAACTTAGCTAAAACGTTTCGTGATCAAAATCAACACTCGTAGTCAGCTGTTGATCAACAAAAATCATAATATTTTGTAACATTAATAACTAAAAAAAAGGGAATCAGAATAGTTTTATGAATAAGTATATAAATTTTTAGGTTAGGTTATTGTTTATATTGTTCGCGGGAGTCCTAATAAAAAAGATTTTAGGTACAAACATATTTAATAATCACTTCGAAATGATGTTCATAACAATATAAACTACTCAAACACGATACATTCTATCTCCTCATCGCCTTACACCCCTTTTTCCTTATATTTTGCATCTTTGGGCATATGAAAATATATCATGTCAGCACGTCTAGCACACGACGGCCGCGACATACTCTCGATTTTTATCGCACTACACCTCTTCTTCTAAGTGTTCTAATAAGAGAGAGAAGGATAGTGCGAGAAAAATCGAGAGAGCTCGCGCGCCGTCGCGTGCTAGCCGTGCTGGTGCAGTTTTAGTGTTATTTTCACAAATAGGGGCAATACAATATTTATAATAAGCTTTTGTGTGCTCTTCCGTTACAATAAGTTGATCTTACAAGCTTTAATAACTCACTTTTAGTAAAACTGTGAATCAAACACTTCGTTGTTTATTTATTCTAAGTGCACGGGGACGTCACAAAATTAGCGCCAGGCGTTTTAACCGTCCGAAAATGATAGTAGCTTTAATAATTATTTTTTAGCTCATTCAATAATATTGTGAAAGTGTTCTATTTTTTTCCGGTTATATAATTACTTATAGAATAGAGTAAAAAAAAATGCATGAATATACCCTATTTACAAAACTACACGAATTATTTCCTCTGATTTTATAAATTTTCTTATGCTATTACCCTTACAAAAAATTACATTTAGATCTACCTAGCGTACGTAAAAATCACTGTCGTACTATAAACTTATTCAGCTATAATTACACTTATCACGCCACTGCTACCAAAAAACAACACACGATTCGAATAAAGAGAACATAAATTTGTCAGCGCTTTCATCAGAGATCCCGTGCCCAAATCGAGATATTTACAATCTATGCGCGGCCCCCGTTGGGTGGGAAATTTATGTAAAATCAATGCAACAAATAAAGAACGATGCGATGCGGTGGTAAATATCCGGGCACATCACAATTAGTACACGTCCCGCTGAGAGTGGGCCTCTATCCGACACGCGCCAATATATCAGGCTGTCCGCATGTATCGTATTCTAGAAAAGAGGCAACCTAGAGTAGTCTGTAGTAGTGTAAGTTTGTAGCTTGGTAAGTCTGTGAGTAGAAGGTAGTTACCGGAACCAATTATCCGATTTCACAAATTATTTTTCCTGTGTACCTATAGAATGAACTTTCGGGATGGAAATAGGCTATATTAAGCCCCGTGGCTCCGCTTGGGGACTTAGTAACACGCGGGCGGGGCCGCGCGGGCTGCGAGTAATATTATTAACTCGAAAACGTGTTCGTGTTTAGATGACTTTAGATAGAGTTTAGATGTTTTTTTAGGGTTCCGTAGTCGACTAGGAACCCTTATAGTTTCGCTTTGTCTGTCCGTCCGTCCGCGGATAATCTCAGTAACCGTTAGCACTAGAAAGCTGAAATTTGGTACTGATATGTATATCAATCACGCCGACAAAGTGGTAAAATAAAAAGTGTTTTTTCTCCCCTATACGTAACGTTTTTTTTCATTTCATTTCAACCCTAACGTGTGATATATAGTTGGATAGGTGTTTAAAAATGAATAGGGGTTTGCTAAAATCATTTTTTGATAATGTTAATATTTTCGGAGATAATCGCTCCAGAAGTAAAAAAAAATGTGTCCCCCCCCTCTAACTTTTGAACCATAAGTTTTAAAAATATGAAAAAAATCTCAAAGTAGAACTTTATAAATACTTTCTAGGAAAATGATTTAGAGCCTGTGAAAGGTTGAATAGTTTTTGAAAAAATTACAAAATAATTTCTGAACTAAGTTTGTAATTTAACCGTATAGGCAGGTGTTTATTGTACCTGTAATTTCTACAAAATCACAATGAAATCACGTGCTTTCAAATAAAGTAAAAAAACGGTGAAAATCGGTTCACGCAATAAAGAACTATGCCATAAAAATCATCTTCCATACTTTAAGCTCGCGTGCAATAGTTTACTTAATTTCCGATAGATGTCGCTGTACGCGGAACGCTCACATTATACATGGCGCTGTTAAGATTTTTCCTGATTTAATGGGGTCGGAGCAGGTGCGCCCATACATTAGGTCGGAAATCTATCGTTCTCGAATAGTCGTAGTTGTCTTTGGTCGTTCGTTGTCTAATAATAAAATTGTTCGCTAAGTATTGCTTGTATTGTGTCTATCTACATGTATACATGGTCGATTTGATTTGGGAATTTGAACTCTCTTGCTCATACATTCGGTTCACGGAACGGGCTACGGAACCCTACACTGAGCGTGGCCCGACACGCTCTTGGCCGGTTTTTTTTTATACCAAGACGATGGCAACTAAGACTCTAACTAGACTTCTCTTCTTCTAACTTCTAGAATCTTTAGACGAAAGGTTATTGTATATATTTTAAACACATAAACCCAAAAAATAACACTGTTTGACCGTTCAAAGCTGTGGTGTCACTAGTCTGCATTTATTTCCCTACAATCTTCGTGTTAACCGAGCGTTTTTGACGTTTCACAAAAAGTCAGTCGAATTCCATAGTCCGTAAAGGAGCGACCACACCGGTGCGTAACGCTGCGTATACGCGTTGACGTATCGAATGCGTCACGTATTCTTCATACATTTTGCTGCGTTTACGGTGCGTTAGAGCAGCAGCGGTGTGGTCGCTCCTTAAGATGATTTCTACACAGCTTTGATCGTGTAAATAATACTGACGTGTGACGGATCTTATAAGGATCCCGTTTTAGCCATTCTGGTAATCCCTTAAATACATCACATCAAACAATAAAATTAAACCCCTCGTCATAATCATTAACAATTTCTCAATGAACAAACCGGGTACCCGCACGTAACCACTACAGACTCAAGGTACTTGTTATACGCCAAGTGTGGATCATGCCAATGTTGGCATGATCCAGACAAATACCTACCATGTGGTAGGTATTTGTTTTATTTTAACCGACTTCAAAACAGGGGGAGGTCCTCAATTCGTCGGAATCTTTTATTTTTAATGTAGTTCCCCGATTAACTACTCGAAGACCGGACCGATTTGAAAATATATTTTTGAAGTGAAAACTTCTTTAGCGGCGCTGGGCACTTTTTGGGATGGGGAAAAATTGTTAAACTCGCCACAGGAGTATAGAGTAGGAGCATAGGAGATGACGCGCCTGTAAGATGGCGAGAGATTCGGGACGAGGCTTGGGGACGGAGGGGACCGATACCGTAGTACGAGACTGGCTGCGCCATTCGAGTTAGCGAGAAAAAGGGCGCAAAGGCCATGCAATCCGCGGCGCTTACCCGTTCGGCCGACACACAATAAGTTCCCACGCGGTAATTTGCAAGTGAGATAGTTTACTTCTGTCACTACGGTATTCGTCGATTCGAAATGTCAAAATATTCAAGTTTTCACTTCTGCTGGCACTCCCGGAGTTCAACCCGGTCTTTTTTTTCTTTGAAAGGGTATCGTTCCCATGTCCCAAAGTGGATCTTGGCCTCCTATACGAGTTGGAGTCAGCACGCCCTATTCTGTACGATCTCCTCCCAGTTTTCTGCGTGCACGGCGCGAAGGACTTTCTCTACCTCGTCCTTCCAACGATATCTAGGCCGACCAAACGGTCTTCGACCGCTCGGCCGTCCTACGTAGGCTCTCTTCACCGCCCTGTCTACTGGCATTCTCTCAAGGTGTCCAAGCCAGCGGAGTCTTGCAGATTTGATTTCTCCTACGATGTTGGGCTTGGACACCATATCTTCCAGTTCCTGGTTTTTGCGAAACCTCGAGCTACCATGTCCCTTCTGTACTTGGCCCAAGATCTTCCGAAATATCTTCCGTTCGGCAACAAGTAGCCTGTTTTCTTCCTTTCTCAGTGTCCACCATTCGCAACCATACATTAGGACCGGTGTAATGACAGTTTTGTAGATCCGAATCTTAGCATTCCGGCGCATGATCTTGGACACTAACACTTTGTGAAGTCCCGCCGCACACCTTATAGAGGCGCTCTGGATACGAGATTCAATTTCCTCTTCTCTGTCGTTGGTATCAGGTATCACGCAGCTCAGGTATTTAAAACTCTCAACCCCCTGAATCAATGGTACAACCAAATTGTGATGTATATTTCACATTTATTTGATGATGTTGATGGTGGTATTGTCGTATACCTCATCAAGGACAGTCCTATGTAGAGATGTAGAAATGTTATCCATCTGTTTCTGTTCTAGGCGGAACCTCAATCTCCTTCCAGCGAAAGCCCGATGAGGCAACCTCTTTGTCGACTGTGCGTGTCCAAGCGGTGCGAGGGCGACCTGGTTTCCTTTTAATTACGAAACATAAATATTTCTAAAAGGATAAAAGAGTACGATTTCGTTAATAAATCGAATGCATAATAAATATAGCCGGTCACATTGGCACTCTTTGGGGGAGGCCTATGTCCAGCAGTGGACGTCTTTCAGTTGATATGATGATGATTGTAATAAATATATAAATGCTGTATATTCTTTGTCAGCTGTTCCAAAAACTATTTTAAAATTAAAAACTGTTGTGCCACCCTGTATCTACTTTGTATTATAATTATTTACAACACTTGCAAATTGGGAAGTACTATAAAAACAGTAAGTAATCAATGAAATCCCAACTAGGCAGGCAGTTCAAACAACTGATAATTAGGTACCTGTTTACAATTAAATTAAAATATATATATATATATTAGGGGACAATCTTACACAAATCGAACTACGAGTAGCCCCACAGTAAGCTCGATAAGGCTTGTGTAATGTGTTACTTCAAGTCTATAATAGGATTGTAGACTCATGTTAAAATTAATAACGTAGTGTTGCTAAATGGATAGTAATCATCAAATTATTGTAATAAAGTACCTATAAATTAAAAAAATATAATTTAAATCATTAAATCATATGGACCTTGCAAGTTTTTCCATACAAGGATTAGTACAAATAGCAAACAGTGACTTCATACCTTTATGTTAGTTAGTATGAAGCGTTTCGGCTACCGCCAGCGAGGTCTGTCCGTCTTTGACTCAAAGTTTCGGGTATTTATGTTCTCTCATTCTAGTTGCTTCCATAGAATATTTTTTCCTCTACAAATACTGGTTCGAATGGCATCGTAAAAAAATATTAGGTCACACCGCTAATTTAGAGCAAAAAAATTATTTTTTGTATATTTAATGTATTGGTAAACAAATCAATTTCAGTGAGTACATACTTATAAAGTATCTACGTACGTTTACGTATCGAAACTCACTGATCAGGACGATATCTAATTGGAGAACTTTTTTGCCAATTATTTCGGTTCTGCAACTTCCGATTCCATCGAAGTAATGATATTTTTACATTCCGATTAGCTACGGAGAAAAATATATTTTATAAATTTCTGAAACGCATTTTCGCCTTGAAATGATAATTAATTGCATTGGTGCTTGCGTTTCCCCTCGCGTTAGCGCGTAGCCCAGTGTGTGTAAGCGGAACGTAATTTTGAGATAAGATTGCAATGAAATTGTTATACTTACTCCGTACTTCTTTCTCATCTACACTAATACTTAGTATAAAGAGGAAGTGTCTTTGAGATTGTAACTTGGTTTAGTAAGTTCGTATGTAAAGTGCGTTTTGAATTTGCACGAAGCGTAAAATTGTGTAACATGAAAATACGTTTTAAAAGTACTTATTCAATATGTTTTTCATATATAATTGCTAGAATGATGTTCGCAATTTCACCCCATTACTTTAAAACGGCCCATGTTAAAATAAATCTATAATTCAAGCCTCTTGCAAAAACTGCACCTTAATAAAATACAAAACAATGACTGTAGGTAAACAATAAGTGATCATATTTGCAAATTTCAGTTTAAATTGTGCCCTGTAAAGGGATAAAGTATAAAAAAAAGAACGATGATTTAATTAATGGATTTAGGTATGCGCGCAGATTTCGAGCGAAAGATTTAGGGCGGGTTGCACCAACATAAGATTACAGACCGATCAACCTTAAAGGGTCGAACAGACTGCCAGCGGGACGCGGGTTTTGACGAGTGCGAGATGCGCGCGGGACGGCCGGTCACACAGAGCTCGCGCGCATCGCGCCATCGACCAGCCAGAAACGCGCGCGCGTCCCGCGCGCCTCGCGCTGGCCTCGCGCCATCGACCCGCCAGCATTACGTACGCACCGCACGCCGGGAGGCTGGCGGGGCGCAACAGAAACGGGGCGCGTTGCCGACGGGGCGCAGCCTGTTTGACCACGCTAGCGGTTTGTAGGGAAATATCGCGCTGCGGGCCCGCGACGGTGCTGTGTGTTCTACCCTTAAATATGGCGCACGCAGCTGTCTAGAAGAGGTTTGACCACTTTCTATTGACTGACAGCTCTGTCGCCGCCATATTTAACGTTGATCGGTCTGTAATCGTAAGTTGGTGCAACTCGCCCTTAGCATTTCCTAACTGGTGAGGGTAAATAATATTTACCTACTAGCTTCCGCCTGCGACTTTTTCTGCGTGGACCCGGGATAAAAACTATTCTTTTTTTAAAATCCATGCTATAAACTATCTTCATACAAAATTTCATCTAAATCGGTTGAGCCGTTTAAGCGTGATTGACTAACAAACATCCAAACATCTAAACATCCAAACTCTCGCATATACTCGTAAGTATAATATTAGCAGGATGGTAGGATATTAGCAGGATGCAAATCAAATTAATTTCTTAGTGTCGTGTGTTCAATTTGAATCAATACCTAAGTACCTGATTAAATTTAATCCCAAAAGGTCGGGTCGGGAGTATGTTTGCGGCGTAGGATTTTGCCGAAACACTTTCAACGCGAAAAGATGTCGTGAATTAAGTCAACCAGAAATACAAGATTGTTTCCGTTCAATACATCTAATCTCGGCATTCGGGCCGAAACGCTCCTCTTTTATTTGGCATCTCTTTGTTGAAGTATTTTCACATGCGACATTACATTACTTTTCGACCTCATATGAATTTCAAACCTGACCTGAGCCTAATCTGAAAGCCAAAACGAAAACTACAATGTAAACATGAAATTCATCTTTAATATGCAACGAAATACGAAACCCGTTTTATATGCAACAAGTTGACCCAAGGATCTGGTTCTCAGACGCCAGTTTAGCTCCGGCTTTGCTCTTATCTGCACTACTCAGAATCAAGCGCCGTGGGACACCGTGTACTTTTATTGTGGTATCGTGTGACGTTCTTTATTTGCATACCGACATTAAACTGCGATGACATCTCTAACTCGCGTAGTAGCTATAACTGGGTGCGACAGTGGACTAGGGTATGCTTTGGCGGCGCGAACGGCGCGTGAGGGTCTCGTAACGGTGGCAGGGATGTTGAAAGGTGTGGAGACCAACGCAGCGAAGTCTCTGGCCGAGTTAACTGTCCATCCGTGCCCGTTGGACGTGACGAGCGCGGACAGTGTTGCTGGATTTCGGGAGTATGTCAATGGATTGCTTCAAGAGAACCCCAATTACAGTAAGTCTAATTTTCACATTTTGCTTTTGTACTAAATGCTATAATGAAAAATAACGCTATTTATGTTTATAATACGGTAGATTAAATGTGTAACTACCTACATACTAAAAATACATACCTACATATTAAGGGACAATCTTACACAAATCGAAGTAGCGCAATAGTAAGCTCAATAAGGTTTGCCTTAATGCACAAAAGACATCCAAGACTCAGAATCATACTCGGGTTCATCACACAAATATTTCTCCTTCCTGGGATTTTGGACCCAGGGCTTCGCAGGCAGGGTTACTAACCTAGGCTAAACTGGTCGTCATCATATAAATAGAAAATATAAAAACATTATAAAACCTGACCTAGGGCGCTGACACTTAGCAAGACTGAGGTTACGCCTTGGCCACGACTTTGGTCTTAAGCGACCTGCGGCAGCGGTTTTTCTAATTCATTGCGCGTGATCCCAACTAACCACAGTGCGTTGCGCGTCTCGGCCGCGCAATGAACAGATAAAACGCTGCCGCAGGTCGCTTAAGACCAAAGTCGTGGCCAAGGCGTTAACCTATCAATGGTAAGGGTAGCAAAGAGATGTTTTTTCCAATTGTACTTTTTAGCAGCCAACAAAACCTTTTTAATGCGCCTTAATGGCCGGTTCCAATAATCAATCCACCGATAGTTTTCCTTGCCGGCAGTTACATTTTGACAGATTAGGTACCCGTAGAAAATGTGCCAAAATGTAACTGTTGGTAAGGAAAACTATCGGTGGATTGATATTGGAACCGGCCATTAATCAAAGACCACTTAACCCTGTGGTCTTAAGAAGTAATAATGGGTTGGGTGAAGCTATGATGATGGAAACACAGATATTCGTAGGAATTCTTAAATTACATTACACATAATAATGCTAAAATAATAATTACACGGTTCAACTCAAGTAATAAATGTCAACATGTTTCGAACTCTTCGGGAGTTCTTCTTCAGGATGAGTGTTGTGGTGTGATGTAGTGTAACACCGCCGCGAAAACACTCATCCTGAAGAAAATCTCCCGACGAGTTCGAAACATGTCGCCCGTAGTGACGTATAATACGTGATTTGAACCGTGTAATATTAGCATTGTTATGTGTAATTTAAGAATTCCTGTGAATATCTGTTTCCATCATCATAGCTTCATGTCATGATACCATAATATAGCATATTTTGAAACGGACAACTCGACAAAGTCTTACCTTTTAAAATAAAAACACAACACACATCTCATCAATTCTCTAAATTGTGAAGAAATGGTATTATAGGGTACCTAATGTTAACTGATACTTACTTACTTATATTTTAACCGACTCCATAAAAGAAGGAGGTTCTCAATTCGGTTAGTAAGTATTCCTTTTTGTATGAAACGTTAAAACGCGCCGTTATTTATGATTTTGTGGGGAAATAGGAACAAGGGACGTCACAGATTTCTATGGTCTAATAGAAATGCCTTGGCCCGTTCCTTGATCTTCACGTATAAAAAAACCGGCCAAGTGCGAGTCGGACTAGCGCACGGAGGGTTACGTACCATTATTTATAAAAACGGCAAAAAATCACGTTTGTTGTATGGGAGCCCCCCTTAAATATTTATTTTATTTTATTTCTAGTATTTGTTGTTATAGCGGCAACAGAAATACATCATCTGAGAAAATTTCAACAGTCTAGCTATCGCCGTTCTTGAGATACAGCCTGGTGACAGACAGACGGACGGACAGCGAAGTCTTAGTAATAGGGTCCCGTTTTTACCCTTTGGGTATGGAACCCTAAAAATTAACTAGCGAAAATAGGTTGAAGCGTGATGTTTTCCGAGTATTTTCGCAAGTTTAGTTTATTGAATAGCAATGTAAGAATAATGCATTATTACTGTTTTCAACTACCACACTGGAATAAAGTTGGCTATCTCTCTTCTATCCACCTGGAATATTGTATTTAAGAGTCCGCAGTAAGCTCGATTCTCCATGCAAACGTAGTTACGCTCTCATTTTAAAACTACGTGTTGGATTGTAACGACTTTGCATATACAATGACGTGAGATATATCTATGTCTGTAATTAGTTTTTGTACATACAGATACCATAGTAAAAAAATACAGCGAATTTAAGTTTTTCATACAAAACTTGTTTTTGCTGTATTTAGTTTGTTTTATAAACTGGGACCATATAAACTAATTACAGACATAGACATACCTCATGTCATTGTATATGCAAAGTTTCATCACAATCCAACACGTAGTTTTAAAATGAGAGCGTAACTACGTTTGTATGGGAAGGTGAAATTCGGGTGAGCTTACTGCGGACTCTTAAACGTTGACTGCACATTTCAGATCTATACGCAGTCGTCAACAATGCCGGAGTCATGACGATTGGTGACTATGAGTGGCACACACCAACGATGATCGAGAACACTATTAACGTCAACCTTCTCGGTGCCATGAGAGTGACTTCAGCTTTCCTGCCACAACTTAGGAAGAGCGCCGTAGAGGTAAGATGAGACAACAATTCCGATATGTCGATAGTCGATACGACTATAATCTATTTCAGATCGGAAGTCCGCTGACAGCTGTCATCTTAGTACAGCTTACGCCATATTTGACGTTTAATCGCATAAACTGTACTGAGATGACAGCTGTCACCGGACTCTTCCAATCTGAAATGGATTATACGAGTGTGATTCTGCTCGTCGCTGCGTTGGTAAACACACGTGCCCGGGTTGAAATATACTTTGCTGAAAAGTGTTTCGGTCGAATAACCTCGCAACTTACTAACCGTTGGCTATAATTTGGTGAAGGATATACTAATTTTGGTTGAATAACTAAAATTGGGTAAGTAGATTAGCTTTAAAGGACCCCCTGATAAGGGGGGTCTCGTATCTAACAAGGCAATTGTAGATGAGTCTGATCCCATGGTAGGATTGCCATCATCGCTTTCTCAGGCGAATGATGCTAATCAAATCACGGGCATGGATATAGATTCGGACAAGAACTCTCGGAAACGTCTTGGTGACGATGTACCCACCCAAGCAAAAAAAGTAACTTCCCCAGGCGATTCTTCTCAAAATGTTTATGTTAGTACAGGATATACCGAGAATGACCCAGCTTTGAAATATACTTCTAAGGACAAAGGACCCTTTGTAGTTCACATTTGCAGAAAGGAGCCGGATCCGTCGGCTGGGTTAACCCTGCAGGGGTTAAGATTAGCTCAGTTACTTCACAAAAATAAAGTTCAAGGTGTAGTGGAAGGATCTATTTAGTCAATGGGGCGCAACAAAGTCTCCGTAAGCTTCAAATCTGCTCAAGTTGCCAATGATTTTTGCCAATCTACCCTACTAAATAGAAACAAATTGGTTGCTGATATTCCCAAATATCTTTTATCACGAATGGGAGTTGTCCAAGATATTCCTACTCACTGGACTCTTGAAGAAGTAGTTGAGGGCATCGAATATCCTGTAGGATTTAGCCATGTCAACATAATTAAAGCACGCAGATTGTCCCGAAAAATACGCAGGGAGGGTCAGCCCCCAGAGTGGGCACCATCAAAAACTGTGGTTCTGACATTCCACTCCCAAATTCTCCCAGAAAAAGTCTATTTGTTCAATATGGCTATGCCAGTGAAAGTTTATGAGCTCCCAACAATTCAATGCAGAAGCTGCTGTAAGTTTGGACATATTGCGGCAACATGTAGGTCAAAACCTTGTTGCTATTCTTGCGCGCAACCCCATACTGGTGACACATGTCAGATTAGTGATGATAAAATCAGTTGTGTCTTGTGCACAGGTTCCCATAAGGCCACCGACCCAAAATGCCCAGAACATAGCCGCCAAAAATTCATTAAAATTGTAATGGCCGATGAAAATATAGGATATCTCGAAGCTTCCCAGCGCTTCCGTTCTGTTAGGACCACATATGCAGAAATGTCTCAAAAACTGTTTGCTCCTATTTCCCAAGTCACCGAGGCTCCTACCGGATATAGTTCCCCAATACCTAATTATACGGATGAACCTACTCCCTCCGCTCAGATATCATACAAAAAGACTGTTTATAAGAAACAAAAACCACATCGTCTTTTAAGCAAGTCTTATGACGTTCGCGCTCATAAACAAATTGTGAATGAACCCAAATCATGCCTGCCTAATGGTAGCGCAATAATTAATAATCCAATGATTAATACCCCGAATGATTCTTTCCTGGAACACCTTGTAGGACTTGTAGTCAATTTTGTCCATAAATATAGTGAAGCTCTACCGAACAATGTCATAACTCAACTTCAAACTATAATTCCCTACATTCCAAATAATGGACCCCAGAGTCCTGCAGTGGAACTCACAGAGCATTAGAAATAAAAAACCCGAATTAATTTATATACTTAATAAATATAAGCCTATTGTTTTTTCCATCGCTGAAACATGGCTAAAGCCTGGTTCCCGATTTAGGGTTCCAGGCTATTCATGCTTCAGGGACGACAGAAGTGATGGTTACGCAGGCTGTGCCCTGCTTATCGACAGAAATTATTCATACTCTGCACTAACTGTCCCAAATCATAGCCCAGGTATAAATATTATTGCTGCCAAAACACATAACATTACTTTTATATCAGTTTATATACCGCATCCAAGTATATCTCTATTACAAGAGTTAAACAATATTATCTCTAACATTACCGGCCCATATATAATATTGGGGGATTTTAATTGTAAAAATTCTTTGTGGGGATCTCCTTCATGTGACTCAAATTCTTATGCTCTTTTAGACATGCTTGACAGCTTAAACTTGTGTGTAATGAATGATGGAACTTCCACTAGAAGGGTATCCCCTCTTCAATAGGCTAGCGCCCTGGACCTGACATTATCTTCTGCCACTCTGGCATCTGCAATTTCATGGAGAGTATTGAGCCGCTCATATGGCAGTGATCACTTCCCTATCCTATCTACTATCCTCAAGGCTTGTCCCCCTCCCCCTGTAATTAACCCTCTTCTAAAATATAAAACTGCTCAGGCTGACTGGTGTAATTACTCCTGCATTCTGGAAGATAAAATTCAATCCTTATGTGAGATAAATAACGAAAATTTTCTAGAAACTTACTCTAAATTTATAGATTGTATTATCCAATCGGCGGATGCTTCAATACCGTTTAAAAATACTGTGCGTAATAAGATTCCCTCTCCTCCCTGGTGGGACCCAGAATGCACCAATATTATACGAGAGCGCAATATATCGGAGAATACCTATTCGAAGAATCTTTCTCTGGAAAATTATCTCCTTTTCCAAAAAACCTTGGCACGCTCCAAAAGATTTCTTGCTAAGAAAAAGACTGAAGGGTGGTTGAATTTCTGTAAGTCTTTGTCTCCTCGCTCCCCTTTGGCTCTGGTTTGGAGAAAGGTGAAGGCATTTCGGCGCAGTCTAAACTGTAATGATCCTCTGTCTAACGACACTGACATTTGGCTACCTGATTTTGTAGATAAATTATCTCCACCTTTTGTTCCCTCTGAAGATCTTTTCCCTTTACCAACAACGTCCTCATCTTCCGATAACTTTGACAGAATGAACGAACCGTTTTCCTTTCCTGAACTTTTATGTGCACTTGATCATCTTAAGGACACTTCTCCTGGCGTTGATGGTATCCCGTACTCATTTGTAACTCGAGCATCCAATATCACTAAACATTATTTTTTAAATATTATAAATCATGTTTTCTCCACTGGAATAGTGCCGGACTCATGGAAAATTCAAATTGTCATCCCAATTCTAAAGCCCGGGAAAAATCCAAACGATTCTTCATCGTATCGCCCGATAGCATTATCATCAGTTCTGGCTAAGATTTTGGAGCATTTGATTAAAAATCGTCTTAAATGGATACTAGAAAACCGAAACATTTTGGCTAGGTCTCAATTTGGGTTTCGTAGAGGAATGGGCACTATAGACAGCCTCAGCATTTTAATAACAGACATTCGCATAGCCTTCAGCAACAACGAAAATGTAGTAGCAATATTTTTGGATATAGCGGCTGCATATGATAACGTTAATCTCGCGCTACTCAAGCAAAAAATGCAACAGCTGAGTATTCCGTCGAGGATAACTAATGTTATATGCAACCTTTTTATGGCTCGGTTGATTCGCGTTCGAACTAATGGCTCTCTACTTCCCCCCAGACCAGTATGGAAAGGATTACCACAAGGCTCGGTTTTGAGCCCAATGCTATATAGTCTGTATACGTATGATTTAGAATTTACAGTGGACAGATTTTGTAGTATATTACAATATGCAGACGATATAGTACTGTACGTTAATTCCGCTTCATTTAAGGATTGCGAAACTAGACTGAACTCGGCTCTGTTTTATTTAAATGATTGGCTTGGCCTTCATGGCCTTTCTCTTTCTATATCTAAGTGCAAATCCTTAGCATTTTCTCGTAAAAGAAACATTCCCCATATGGACTTATCCCTGGATGACCAGGAGATAGAAGTTGTGGAATCTGTAAAATTTCTGGGCGTGTTTCTTGACTCCAAGATGACCGGCATCACCCACCTAAACTATATTGCTAATAAGTGTGAAAAGAGCGTTAACGTGATGCGGTCTTTGTCGGGTGTACGTTGGGGGGCTCATCCCTAAATGCAAAAAATACTGTACAATGCTATAGTTCGTAGCCATTTTGATTACGCTAGCTTTATTTTAGAACCTTGCAACAAGCTTGCTCTAGCGAAACTAGACAAAATTCAAGCCAAGTGTCTGCGGATTATTACTGGTGCAATGAAGTCTTCACCGATAAATGCGTTGCAAGTGGAATGTGCCGACCCTCCTCTTATCTTGCGCAGACAGTATCTAGCTGATAGATTTTTTCTTAACATAGCTCAGTATCTTTCTCACCCTCTTTTGTCCAAATGTAAAACTTTATCAAATTTTTCTTCCTCCTCTGGCTATTGGAGAAATAAAGAAGCTCCTCCTCTGGTCAAATCCTTTAAAAAATATTCGTCCACACCTTTACATCAATTGGTTAATAACCCAATTTTCTGCTTTGAGTATGATACACTAATATTTCAACCTCCAGTAATTCTGCATTTAGGTATCAACAAAAAGTCTGTAAATGCTAATTCCGAATTTAATCAGATCATGGATAAATATTTCAATGGATGGTTGCAAATTTTTACCGACGCCTCGAAAATTACCCCTTTAGATAGTGTTGGTTCGGCCGTATGGATCCCTAAGTATAAGATAATCTTAAATTTTAAAAGTCCACCACAATCCTCTATATTTACTGGAGAGCTCTCTATGAAGCTGTTTCCTATGTTAGCTCTCATAACCTCAACAAATCCATTATATTAACTGACTCCCTGAGCTGCTTACAGGATTTGATTGGACTTCCATTTCACTCTAGAAATAACTTCTATTTAATTTTAAAAATTAAGGATAAACTCCGGGAATGCCAGAATTCTAATATACAGGTTATTTTAGCGTGGATTCCTAGCCATTGTGGTATCGCGGGCAACGAAGTGGTTGATCAGTGCGCAAAAAACGCCATTCAGCAGGGAATCGTATTATCCACCAGTTGTCACCCTCGAGACCTAAGATCTGATGTTAAACTTTTATTACACCATAAATGGAATAAATTATGGCAACTCTCACGGCAAACCAAGGGCAAGCATTATGGAAGTCTGCAGCCTAATATTCCAATTAAACCTTGGTTTTTTAAGAACAAGGAATTCACGAAACTGAACATCCACAATTATAAGGTTGCGCGTTGGTCATTTTTGCTCGCCAGTATTTTTGGCCAAGCTGAGGATTCGGGACGGCTCGGTCTGCGAATGTGGACTGGCCGAGGGTACTATGGAACACATATTGTTGGAGTGTCCTAAAATTTCTTATCCATTATATGATCTACTTCCACGTTGTATAAGTCGTCCAATCAATATCAACTTTCTCTTAACCTTAGTTTTCTCGCCATATTGTGGAATATTAAATAAATTCTTGTCCAAAAATAACATTAACTTATGATAGACCCTCAAATATGACTCATTGTGTATGTGTTTGGTATATAAGTATAGATAGTTAAAAAAAAAATAACTTCCTTAATCCTATATTATCCTTTTATAAAACAAACTAACTGTAGATTGTGTTTGTTGTAGTTTGTGTTTTGTTGTAGATTGGCGGTTCGATCGGTCGGATATACATATACTACCGAACATTACCTGTGGTCCACCGCCAAGATTAAATACCCGTGTCTTTTCCAAACTCGACATTGGCAGAATCATCAAGGCTTTGATGGAGCCATATAGCCCTAAAAATTGAATTGAATTGATTATACGAGTGGAACACACCAGCTATGATCGAGAAAACTTAATCAGTAGCAAAATTATAACCTCACACTTTTCTTCTTTATAATTAATATTAGTATAGATAATGCCTTTCCTTATATTTTTCCGTCCCCCAAAATTAATTATGAAACGGCGTACGATACACGTGCGGGAAATTAATCCCCAACTCGTGTTTTTAAACGTCAACGACACTAAATTTGTCGGAACGACTTACTTTCCGAACTTATTCTATTGAAATCAAATATTTCGAGTAATATTTAACCATCCAAAGAAACTAACTTTCCGATCTATTTCACACTTGCACGTCTAGCACACAACGGCCGCGACATACTCTCGATTTTTATCGCACTACACCTCTTCTTCTAAGTGTTCTAATAAGAGAGAGACGGATAGTGCGAGAAAAATCGAGAGAGCTCGCGCGCCGTCGCGTGCTAGCCGTGCAGCACGTCTAGCACACGACGGCCGCGACATACTCTCGATTTTTATCGCACAATACCTCTTCTTCTAAGTGTTCTAATAAGAGAGAGACTGATAGTGCGAGAAAAATCGAGAGAGCTCGCGCGCCGTCGCGTGCTAGCCGTGCTGACGATGTCGGAACTAGAGGTGTGTAACTCAGGAGTGAGAGATTCAAATGAACTGCATCTTTTCGTTTATGTCACTCGCTCACTCGTTCACTGAAGGATGAAACAACTCACTTACTCACTAACTCACTATGTCAGTTCCGTATGCGTCCTTCCCCCGCTCTACCGCTCTCAACTCAACGGAGCAACTGATGTACGAGTGGGTTGCGCTCTTCGCACTTACGAGTCGAAGCTATAAACCTATCTCACACTCACGCGTGCACGCTTAAGTCACTGATAGAAAAACATGTCAATGTGTGAGTCACTCATTTATACTTGTGTGTGGGAGTGATTTAGAGCTGTTAGGAGTCCACAGATCAACTGAGCGAGAGCTGTTTGGAGTCTATAGATGAACTGAGCGAATTGAACGAAATGAACGAAAAGAGTGATACATATCTTTACGACATGAAGATATGAATCGCTCCTTTCACTTCAGTGACACGTTTTGCGCATCTCTAGTCGGAACTTCAAGATAAGACCATACACAGTGGATTTATCTAGCGTGGTTTAGACACACCTTCTCTCTTCACTCTTATAATATTGCATTGTCACCAAACTTACTTAAATATGCCAAATTTCAGCTTAATAGGAGGAAAAATTGTCTGCAAATTTTGAAAGACAACTTGGAAACTTACCTACTTACATACGAACAGTGCAATATTTTTTGTAATAATCTAATCTAATTTGCGATAAACCATATAAAAATCTGAAGTAGAACTGTTTCGAAATTAAGTTTCCACGTATTTCTCGTTCAATGTAGAAAGTAGTAATGTTTTTTTTTCAGTGCAGGTCAAGACCTCGGATAATCAACATAGCGAGCCACTGCGGATTGCAGCCCCTGCCAGGTTTCGCTCCGTACTCCGCCAGCAAAGCGGGCCTGCTGGCCTGGACACGAGCACTGCGGATGGAGCTACGCGCTCATGGGCTAAAAGCTGTGGCGTTTGTACCTGGTAAGTTGTTCAGCGGACGGCCAACTAAACAGCGAGAGCCAGGACGATATACTACGTGCATGGTCATGCACGTTTTGTTTAAATCTTCGGGCATATGGAACCCAAGTAGTAATAAGGTTAGTACCTAGGTACCTACCGAACTTCTATCCAAAAAAAAAACGCTCTTGGCATTCAACTGCGTACAACTGTAGTTATACCTAAGTTAACCAGAAAATTACCTGATTAAATTCGACGTCTTACAAAAACAAATAATATTAACTATAATGCAAGAAAATGACGTAATCATCTTAGTCACGCGGCAGTAACTACCCTTCATTCAACTGTCAAATTACCAAAAACCACTTAGTTAAATTGGTAGCCCACACGAGGCGGTTTTACTCAATCTTGATACAGGCTATATATAACCGGGAGGGGATAGTAAAATGTTCTTTATATTATAGTTGTTACCATGTCCTTTACTGCAACATGAATAGAGTCTATTTTTGAAACATCAAAAGAAGACCAATTTCTTAACACAAATTCTAAGTTATTGTTTATATCAAGCAAAGTGTGCACAGTTCTTTGGATTTTATTCTGCCTTTTATTTGACGCCTATTTAAATAGAGAAACTACATTCACGGAAGTATTGCCTACTCTATGTATATTGAAAGGTGATTGAAAGCTTAGAAAATTGTATATTTATAGTATACAATATTTCTATAAGTGAGAACCTGTAATTGGCTATATGGTTTTATTATTGTGTCTATAAATATGTTGCAGTGTTGGTTGTCCATGTATTAATAAATAAATACAAGTTTTTGCCTGTGGCTTTGTCCGCGCGAACTCTCCTATTAAATTCCACCCTCGATTTCATCCCTCTGAGGTATGATTTTTGGAATAAAAAGTACTACATACAAAATATCTTAATCCATTCTACCGTTAAATGAGATATTGGGCAACCAACTTCCAAACTTTCATATTCATAATCAGTGATCGGAATTAAGTGAGCCAAAATACCTATTCTTCGCAAGAGGACATAATTAAGAAAGCGGTTGCAACCGGGTAGAGAAATACTTTTTTTCTTGAATACCGGGTATTCGATATTTTTCCGGGTACTAGTCGTAATGATCAACATACATGTTTTTACTTATAGAACGGGATCCCCACGCTGGCCCAGTGCGGGTTGGGGACTTCACAAACATCTTTGAATTTCTTCGCAGATGTATGCAGGTTTCCCCACGATGTTTTTCAATCACTGAAAACTGGCGGCCGTGGGTTTGAATTCCGGCTCGTACCAATGAGTTTTTTGGAACTAATGTAGGTACGGGATGTAGTTTGAAGATTAATAAGGTAATTTCCAATATATTTTACAACATCTAGTCCTAGCGGGTCTTCCTATAACTGCCAAATACTCTGTGTTTTTTTAAATCCCTTATGGTGGTTTTTCTTTTTTTCTAGGTGGTTTCATCGGCTCCAGCAACATATTGTCAGCACAGACAAGCTATAGCAACGATATGCTCGAACATTTAGACACAGAACAACGATCCTGCTACGAAACTAGAATAAAAGCTTTAACCGACTACTTACAGACCGCTAGTCACAACTCAACCTACGACTCTTTAAAAGACATAAATATAATTGAAACATATGCTAGGGCTTTAACTGATGACGATCCGAAGTTATTGTACAAAGTAGAATGCTGGAGATACACGTTTTATTACAGTTTAATGAAACTGCCGCTTCCTGAAAGTGTGCATCATTGGCTTATAAAGAAATTTCTCTGTTTTCCAGATGTCAATTAAGGTGAATTTATTTTTAAGTGTTTTATTTTATTGATGACTAATTTAACTTTGACCTGGCGCATTATGTACATATAACTCTCGAAAAATTTATCGGTAGGTACTTTAGTTTTTAGTTGGCAACCAAAACTCACGAAATGAAAAGTATTTTCACATCTCATGCTCGAAAAGTGTGTCATATTAGGCTTAGCAAGCGGGGCTAAAATAGTACATTTAGCCTCTAGGGAAAATATGTAGACATATTTATGATTTTTAAAACATTTAATTTGACCAATCAAAACAAAACCGTATTAAATCCAACAATCACAACTCTTTCAGTCGAATATTAACCAGAATACAGCTAAATATTCTAATCGACCAATCAGAAAACAGAATTCATGTCAAACATTAGGTGTTTTTAATCCCCAAATCACAATCATTAAAAAAATAAAACGCCTCTGAACGTCAATAGCCGCGTCCAAACGTTCAAGCGTCATTAACTACATACTCGGAATAAGCTTTGAGATTGAGAGGGATAGATGCTCTCTGTCTCGCTTTATCTTATGCCCCGTATGCTGTCCGCCGCGTTCTGACGTTTGGACGCGGCTATAGACGGTGAGAGGCGTTTATTCGTGGTGCCAATATTTTGTATCTGTATCAAAGCAGTTTTGAACCATCTTTTCGCCGTGAAATTTATTAGTGATTATGGATGGATAAATCTTCGTTTTTACTATTTTCTCGCTGTCGAAGTGAAAAGTAGAGTGTATAATTCTGGTCTAAAAGCCATATTACCCCTCGAACAATTTTCCCTCACTTCGCTCGGGAAAATAACCATCTCGTGGTATTATGGCTCATTTTAGCCCCTTGTTATACAATCTACTATATCTAGACAAGTGCCTAATACTTAAAAAAAAGATCGTAACAGTTTCGAATTACGAATTTTAGTACAGAAACGAAGAATGGTTAGCAATGCGTATGTGAATTCTCTGGAGTTGCAGGCGTCCATAGGCTACGCTAGCTGCTTCCCTTCAGGAGTGCTGTACGATTATTTGCTACCAACGCCGTGTTATATATTATTTTAAACGGTTTTTTCGAGAGCTACCTTTGCTGCTGACTTGGTTGACGACTACCTAAGGCCGCGTTTATGCACAGGCTTATCCCCGCGCGATCTATCATGCGAGAATGGCGTTTCCCGCCTGCGCTGCTGACGGGCATAATCGCCATAACCAGCGACCACACGATACGCCACGTGCCGACTCGAACGGCATGTGCGTAAACGCGGCCTAACGATAATCATTTTATTTTTTATTTTTAATGACTATGCGCTGATTTTTTAATTAAATGATCTACACTTTAAAAACCCACTTGTGTTAATAAAACCTAAAACCTTTATTAGGCAGTATTTTTATCCTCATTTTTATACTGACCGGGTAGGTATGTACGGAGGGACCGTAGAAGAAGAGGAGTACCGGTATTGCGGTTCGCCGTTCTCCCTATCTTCTGCGGCCGAGGCGGGATCGCAGGGGGAGAGGCGTGTTGGTATAACGGTGCGCCACTCTCCCTACCCCCTGCGAACTTGGCGGGGCCGTTCCGCTGAAACGGCATTGGTGGGACCACAGAGGAAGAGGAATATTACGGTGCGCCGCTTTCCCTATCCTCTGCGGCCGAGACGTGGTCGGTGGCGAAACCACAGACCTGATCCGCCACCGGGTGCTGGATTTTCCGCACCCACGATCTCCTCGTAGCGGACTCAGGGGGGATCCGCTACTGAACAGGTGGAGATCGAGGAGGCAGGCGCATCCAAACATATGGCGCGCCTCATGTGGAGGGCCTCAGGGCATCCGCGAGGAGCCGCTTGTGGGCGGCTGCCGCCGGCGGGGTCGCGGATGTGTGCGCAAGCGTTCCCGTAACCTCGCCAATTGACGTCGAGGCGGCAAGTGGGGGGGTTTTTAGTGGGTACACCGTGGGTGCTCAAAATAAAAACTAAAAAATGCTCAAAGTCATCCAAAGTCATAGTCATAGTCATAGTCATAGTCATTTATTTAAAACACATTCTGATTACATAGTTACCAGGGGTCCCCACACTAGGCTATGGAGAGGGCTATGTTGGGAGTTTCCCTGCGTGATCGCATCAGAAATGAGGTTGTCCATAGCGGAACCAAGGTAACCGATATAGCCCTCAAAATCGCTAAACTTAAGTGGCAGTGGGCGGCGCACATAGCACGTGGAACCGATGGCCGTTGGGGCGGAAAGGTTCTCGACTGGCGACCACGTAGCGGAAGGCGCGGCGTGGGTAGCGCCCCCCCCCCACAAGGTGAACTGCCCTGCTGATGTTTGGTTGTGTCGTCTCTCCCTCTCCCTCTCTTGAGCTCTAATCACTAAGTGAGAAAGAAAAAGGGATACCTACACGAACGAACTTCGTCACTCTGTTTCTTATCCGCATAAGATAAGCGAGATGATTATAGCTATTCAATACTGTAAATAGTTCCATCACATTTTGTAAAATACCTTCAGATAAATAATCAAAGTAAGAACGGAAATTAGATTCAACGTTTTAAACTGCAAGACAAACAGCACGGCAAGGGCGTTTTTGTTTTTCTTAATCAACTATTTCACGGGCTAATGGGGTATACAGATTACGTGATTTTACCCCAATTTGTCAGTACAACATGTGGAAGTCATAATTGGGTGTGGCGTACAGATGTAACAATCCGACCACATGTGCATGCAATTTCTCAGTACAACTCGTTTGAGAGTTGGACCAGCAGTGCAACATGCCTCCAGACGATAGCAATTAGTCAGGTTCTGATAAATTGTGGCTGACAAATCATGACATGTATACACCCCATAACAGTTTTGGGAGAGAGTTAAGAAATCATGCAATACGCCTAATAATTTGACACATGACAGTTTGAAATTGACGGATAATTTCACAAGTCAAATGCGCGCAACTTGTTTGACTATGTCCAGCAATGCATTTTAATTAAATATTTAGAGCTATAATACAGTAAATATTGATTTGAAACTAATTTAACGTATATGGACAACTAAGCTACATATTTATTGTATTTACGGGCAGTAAAAACCAAAATGGAAGTGCAATTCGGTCCAAACGCTCACGATGAACCGGTATCAATTATTTTCTTTTTCTTTGGAACCTTTTTTAAAGTTAATTGATATTTAAATGCTTTAAATATAATCTAGTGTCGCAGCAAAGCATGCCAATATATCATAGATTGTGTCAATCTTGAATAAATCGAGGTGCCATCTAGGTTATAATATAATTATATATTTAATAATATTTCGTTTTCAGAATCTTCTCTATAAATTACAACGTAAAATCAAGGTGTTTGATACTAGTGACCCGCTGCCAAACAGAGGATATAATTTAGTGGCGAGTGCCAGCAAGTATGGAGCCATATTTGTTGGAACAACTGATGGAAAATTGGCAGGTAATAAAATTGCACTTTTGAATGTCCTTCATCTTGCAATTATTTTGAACCTTAGATAAGATGATGTATATATCTGAAAGCCATGAAATGACTAAGTACCATCTCTCAATATGAATGTGAGATTGGAAGTCACTGGTCCTTATTCATGTGAATATTTTAGTGGCACAACATTTTTTTTAAATTTAACAAACCATTACTTAGTCCCGCCGTGTAGGGCCTTATAGTGTGTGTCTCTCACATGGCCATATTTGCATGTGGCCAAGTGAGATGACTGCCTAGACACTGAAAACACATTTTAGTGAAAATTAATTAAAAAAAACGACATTTTTAGATGAAGAAATTTTTCTTTCCTTGCATTAATCTAACTCAATTTGCTCTTACAGTTTTGATCAGATCAGAAGATACCTGCCTTTAAATGTTTACACCAATTTTTTTGTGATGCAACAGTTACATTAAAAACAGTTGATTTCTCATTAATATTAGCAACTAACTATTGGTTTGTTTCACAGACAGTGAATGTATTGTGTCATCATGTATATTTTGCAGTATACTATCTTAATGAGCTGGTGGACAGAGAATGTGAGCCAGGGTATCTGCCAGTGCCGCTGCAGGAGAAGCCAACACACATAGCGGTCAACAGCGACCAAGAGCTGCTGGCGGTCACAGGCGGCCGGCTCTTTGTTCTGTTCAAAGTTGTAGACTTGCTTAATCAGGTAAGTGTTGAAGATAAAAAATTTGGCTCGAAATGTTCTGGTACCCTTTAAATTTAAAAGACTTCAGTCAATACATGAGTAAACTTTAAATAACGAGAATATCTCTATATAAATTCTGGCTATTTGAAGTTTATTGTTTTATACACACATGCTTGGTTGCTAGCCCCATGGGTGAATGAATAGCACCTAGTTTCACTATAGACGGGTCCCTATACTATACTATACAGTGCACTCGTGTGTTGAGCAGAGGCCAATGTGCCATATGAAATGTAACCAATGAAAGTAGCTACCGCAGGTTATTTGAGAGGAAAATTGTAATATGGACATTTCCGCAGGTTATTTGAGAGGAAAATTGTAATATGGACATTTACGGTTCTCTTGCTTATTCATGAGTTAGGCCGAAGCATTCTACTAATTTTCAACCCTAGTATAAGGCAAATAATACAGAAGTGTTTTGAGCATAAATTAAGTTTTGTATGACATCATGCAACACACATAGTACAGTCTCCATATCGGAGATATCCTGCGAAAGTGCTCACAAACATCTTGACATGTATCTATTGCCTCGACAATAGGAACATGTTCAGATATTCGTGTGCACTTTGGCCGCCCCAATGTATCTGATGGAGACTGTACAAGCCCAACTTAGTACTTGGGACGTAATAAAATGTCCACATTTTCATAAACATGTCATTGATTCAATTAATATAATATAATAAAGCTGATACCCCGTGTGGTGTGAGGTAAGAATAGCACCTCCCCCTCTCTTCCTGTGGGTGTCGTAAGAGTCGACTAAGGGTACAGGGTTGAAGTGTGTTGTGGGCGATGGGCTAGCAACCTGTCACTACTACGATATCACATTTTGTCGATCTTTTATACCCACATTGATGCTAAAAGTGGCACTGGAACACAAGTTTCATGTGCTCTGCTTACCCCTTTTAGGGATAAAGGCGTGAATGTATATGTATGTACAGTACGATTACTGTTAGTTAAGACGTTAAGAAGATGAAGTTGCCTTCATTTAATTTTCAACTTTAATTTCATATAGATAAAGCATTTTTCAGAATACTGTTACCCACATCTACCGATTTAGTAATAACTATTTTATTTGTATAAGATTAAAGTTGAAAATTAAATGAAGGCAATCCATCTGTCAGGTCTTAACTAACAGTAATCGTACTGTATGTATGTAATAAAGCTGAGTGGTGACCATTTTAGCATGTTTTGATTATGTCTGTAATGTCTTGTGTCTTTTATTTGTTATCTGGTAAATAAACATATTTTCTTTCTTTCTTGGGGTTTGAAAAAAAAGGCAGGTTATGGTTAGCGAAGGCATGGCAGGTTATGGTTAGCGAAAGCGATGTTTAAGTCATGAATAACCTGTCGGTTTTGTTGCTAAACGTATGGGATTGACATTGACTGTCGGTTTTGTTACTATCCGTAACCATCCATGGACACAAATTACTGAATATTAAAAAAAAATATCAAAATTATTTTATTTGTAACTTAGGTTATTACATAAAATTTGTCGAACCCTCCTTTTAAGTTTGACACTTGTATTAGGAGGTATTCGCTCTTTCGTACAAGGTTATAAGATAGTTAACAAAAAAATATATTTTTCGTATATCACTAGTCTTACATTATTTAATAAATATGCCCTCTTTCTATTACTTTTGTTTTCACATTTCAGAATGTGTCACCATCAATGTCAGTGCAGTTTGATGTGAGCCCCTCCACATTTGTGTCAGACGTGAAATGGAACCCGTGCATCCCTGACACAATTGCATATGCATTCTATGATGGCGCAATTGTGATATGCCAAGCCGGCCAGGGCCAGGTTAAAAAGTTACAGTCCAGTGCAAGGTTTGTACAAAATACACATACTTACACATTTTCTGAATGTGATATTGATAATACTCAATAAGCAGACTACTACTGGTACTAGGTACTTTACAATTTTACTCATCATCATCATCATCATATCAGCCGAAAGACGTCCACTGCTGGACATAGGCCTCCCCCAAAGAGTGCCACGATGACTGGTCCTGCGCCACCCGCATCCAGCGGACTCCCGCGACCTTTTACTTACTTACTTTTACCCCTTTACCGGTTTAGTCTTACTGTACTTATTGTACACAAGTACACCAATGTATAGCTGAGATTATTTAAGTTGACCGAACTGCATTAAAGTTTTCATAAAAAGTCTGTCACATCACATTAAATAATCTCAACTATACAATTTTGTCCAAGATATTGGTTATCAAATTTTACAAATATTTTCTGCTAATTGCCCCCCTTTCAAGTTTCATTTCCATAAGCCAATCTCCTTTTCCAAGGTCCAATCTATCATCCCACAATTCAACATAATTGGTTCAGTAGTTTAGGCATGACAGATAAAGTTACTTTCGCGTTTATAATATTCATATCAATATTTTCATTACAGATGCCTCTGCTGGAGTCCAAAAGGCAAGCAGCTGGTGGTAGGCAATAACGACGGCACAATCTGCCAGTACAAGCCCGACCTGACACTCACGAAGTCCTTCCCCGCGCCCAACATATTCCAGAATGCACCGGTGGAGGTGCTGGCTATTCACTGGATTTCAACGTTTCAATTTGCAGTAGTGTATCGAAACGCAACGGATAACAGTAAACCAGGTTAGTCTCACAGACTGGAGCGGCCTGCGGTGGCAGTCAATAGTAAATTTGACAGCTAATGACAAGTTTACTATGGTCCGCGGCGGACAGGCCGCGCCAGTGATGTGGGCTTTAATATCAGTGGCTCATTTCAAGAAGCTCTACAAGTTATCATTTTACGAGTCCAAACAGGCAACATTAGTCAAATGGCTTAGTTGTTATTGGTCAAGTGTGATACGATACAAAATGTCATTGAAATATGAACCATTTAGTGCAGGAATAGAGTTTAATTTCTTTTGTTAAAAAGGCCACCGGAACAAAACAAAAACAACCCTGTTCCAATTCAAAATGATGCAAATACCTTTAAGTGATTAAGTTCTTTCAGGCCCGTGGGGTAGGAGAATAGACAATTTGCTACTTTTGGACTTTTATTTCACATTATTTAGAACTTAAAATATAAGCACATAATATTAAAGTTCATTTGGAGTTGCACCTAAACTATGTAATACGAGTTGTATCTTCCAGCCGTAACAATCGTGAACACACCAAAAGGCGGGCAGCCGTCTTGCCTGAACTAC
Source organism: Epinotia bilunana (assembly GCA_947049275.1). Classification (NCBI taxonomy): domain Eukaryota; kingdom Metazoa; phylum Arthropoda; class Insecta; order Lepidoptera; family Tortricidae; genus Epinotia; species Epinotia bilunana. The sequence continues at coordinate 10,958,927 of OX346262.1, forward strand.
GAAGATGTTTGCTACAGTTTGGGAACCAGCCGACCGTGGTACTACTATCTTCAAGGGCTCCCAGAATGGTAAGTGATTGTGATTTATGATCTTTAAAGCATTCATAGTAAAGTTTAATTTTGTGTGGTTTTAAATGTTGGTTTTTATTTTAGGAATGTGATACTGTGCTCATCGTCGAACAGCATGGAAATCGCCACACTTGGGACTGCTGATGGTGCCAATTGGCTACAATGGTGCCAGGTATGTACATTTAAAACTTGCGCAAATTAAATCGTGGGTATCCCTGACCCACCATATCATAGACATTGCGAACAATGATATAACAGCGGCGTTGCCACGATAATCGAAACTCGCAATATCTCCCTCTCTTTCGATTGAATATGCAAGTGAGGCAGAGATAGACGATCGAAGCGTTTCATAGTAGCTGCTATATTTCACATTGTTTTCTTACTCAATGCGGCTGTCATTGCTGTAGGAAATAGTAACAAACTAAACGAAAGAAGCAACTTACCTCTAATTTATTTATCCTGGCACCACTGGCACCAGTTGTCTGTGGAATTGTGTTATTTCTCTCACAGTAGGCACGTTAAGGCTCCCGCAGATTAACAGTTCGCCGAACATATAAACCGACACGCAAGTTAATCTTAGAACAGGGTTTCTTAAAGTGTGGTCCATGGACCCCTTTGGGGTCCGTGACATGCTTGCCACGGCCACTTCGTTCACTCTTAACGTAAGCAGGAACGTAGACACATGAAATATGAGATTTTTCTTCAACAGGGGTCCGCGGTATTTTTGAAATCCTGAAAGTGGTCCACGCGTAACAAAAGTTTAAGAACCACTGTCTTAGGCTATCATTTTCTCGACAAGTTTTGAACGGACGATTTCTACGAACTCGAACTGAAAGTGTGTGAATAGTTCAATGTGTGAGCTTCATAAGTTTTGGCCGGCAAGCCGCCTGAGGCTCTAGTATAAGTTTTACCGAAACAGAACGTTACGACCGCGTTTGCGTTTAGCTGTCAAATCCCATACAAATTGAGGGTAAAACGCATACGCGATCGTAACGTTTTGTTTCGGTAAAACTTATACTAGAGCCTCTGATCAGACTTGGTACTGTAGACAAACTGTTTACCTGTGACGCCCTTTAGGCACGATATGCATTGCCATTGACTGTATTATCCGAACTCGCGATACAACTGTTACTACATGGAACTAAAGTACACTGGAGAGGACATTAAAACGGCACTTAAACTAAGGCACTTGCAAGAGGTCAATTAAACGAGCATCAAACAAACTAAACTCGCGGTATTAATTAAATTAATAATTCAATATTACTTCAGCGGAATGACATGTTGTTCTCACACTGACAAGACAGTTATATTTTTCTTCTGTCTGTAGAGGCAGTGGCATACCACTGGCAACCTTTCGTTTTAACAAAAAGTGTATATTGTTTCTAATTTATATAATAAGGCAGCGACCACACCGGTGCTTAACGCTGCGTATACGCGTTAACGTGTCGTATGCGTCACGTATTCTTCATACATTTTGCTGCGTTTTACGGTGCGTTAGCGTATTTTGAGCAGCGGTGTGATCGCACCTTTAGGCGTTACAATGTGGTTAGACTTATTTTAATTTCTAAAAAAAGCGTTTATTATGACTCGGGTTACTATCCGACAGATGTCATATGAAAATCATATTATAAAATTGTGACAGCAACTTCAAACTATCGCATATCCTAAAATATTGTTATATTTTTGCCGGATTGAAATATATTTAAGAAAGTAATCGGTTTTCCAAATATTGTTTAGCAAAGTAAGGATCTATTTGATATTTAGTTTTTAATTCGTAATTTTAGTTAGTTTATGGCTTCGCTGATTCTGGAAAGGGCCCTCCAGGCTCCGATTTCTATTTTATATGTAACTAGGTGTCAAGATATCCATACTAATAGCATAAATGCGAAATCACGTCTAAACGCGATTGAGATGAATTTGAATATGGAGATAGTTTTTTATCCTGGAAATCATTCCCTAAGGAGGTGAAATTGGGGTGAAAGTGTGTATGGAGCTACGATATTAACAAGTTCCCCGCAGACGGAGTCGCCGGAAGAAGCTAGCAGTAGTCTATAGTTTACCCTGCGGTTACTGCATTCTCAGTAACACGCTAGCGCAGCCGCGCGGTCAGGTAGTAATTGTTTTTTTTTTCTATTTGTAGTCGGACGAGGCGCGGCCCGAGCTACCCCTGACAGACAAGAAACAAGAAAACTATCCTATTGGTGTCACAATCGACACAGCGGCTGTACATCAGCTGCCTTGGGGTAAATATGAATTATTAAGCTGCGTACGAATTTGAGCGGCTCAGCCTGAGGCATGCTCGCCCCGCGCGGCGAGCTGCTCGCGAGCCAATTTGGTGCAGATAAACATGCGCGGGCGAGGCAGCGCGCTCGCGGCGAGCCGACTTTGTGCGTCGTTCAAAATGGCGTCGGACACGATGACAGCCGCGGCTGCGTCTATCATATTTCACCGAATTGTATTCATAAATTTACGAACAAACTCGATTACACATGCACGGCTCATCCACTTGCTCAAATTCATACGAGCCTGGCCCATAAACAAGTCAGAACGTGTCGCTCTGTCCGCAGCACGCTCGGATACACGTCCAAATTACGCGAGGCACGCACACTGAGACGCCTTTGAGCACGGTCACAAGACCGCCTCTGGCCGGCTCGCCGCGCGCCGCTCGCGGGCTGCTCGCGCACAGCGCGTGAGCGCGTACAAATTTGAGCGAAATAGGTGAGCCGTGCGTGCCTCAACCCGAGGCTGCTTTGATTCTTACACAGCTTAATAGTTTTCTTTATTGAATTCTATCTCTACAGCCAGCAATGTGCCTTGACCACATGTGCTCAAGGCACATTGCTTACCATAGGTCATGACCTATGGTATTTATTTAACATTTAATGCACGAAGAAATCCCAAAGTACAATAGGTGGACTTAATGGCATGTGGCATTCTCTACCAGTCAACTTTTAGGCAAAGCTGATGAGCGACGGCCCGGCCACGACATTGCGCGAATTTCGGCGCGGCAAGTGTTTTATCTGTTCATTGCGCGACCGAGACGCGTACAGTGCGGTTAGTTGGGATCACACGCAGTGATTTAGAAAAACCGCTGTCGCCGCCGCTCGATTTCTTGGCCGGAACTTAAGGTACAAACGCCAACACAGTTAACTGACCATCCGTCAGTTAACTGTGTCGGCGATGGTACTCTAAAGGTGGATTGTATTTACCACATTTGATAACAGACTTACGATTAGGTATAGGCATTTCACAAAAGAGCATATTGTTTAGGTATCTTTTTTTTTATATACAACGACGTTGGCAAACAAGCGTACGGCCCGCCTGATGGTAAGCGGACACCGCAGCCTATAGACGCATGTAACTCCAAAGGAGTAACATGGGCGTTGCCGACCCTTGATATATTTGAAGATTCGCCGTGTTGACGTTGAGAGCAAGTAGTAGTGTTATTATGGCTGTGGTCTTCTGCAAGGCGGAGGTACTTCCCCAGTTGGGTTGCTCCACATTCGAGCGGGATGACATTTCGCTGTGCCCTACCTCACCTAAAATATATCTTGTATGTACCTACCTACATACTCCATCAATATCAGAACGAAGAAGATGCACACAAATATCTGAATACGATTTTATTGTCAAGGCGTTAGGGCTCGGCAACGACCCCGAGAAACGATGGCAGCGTTGTGCCATACGTGGGAGCGTGGAGGCTGCACGCCGATCTCTCGCTCGCGTGTATGGTGCCTTGGTGCCTGTGGAGTGCAATGTTCAAATGTTTTTGATCTTGAATTGACAGATATTTGATGCCGACTCATTTTTCCTGGCGCCTCCTGTGAACACAATCGCGGACTGGCTTGTTTTATGGCTGAACTCTGCAATTAACTTTCTATCTGTACAGGTGAAAACGAGAAGCTACCGTTTATGCCGATGCTGCATGTGCTGTCGCAGACTGGAGTGCTGGCCATATTCAACATTATCAACCTGAACAAGGGGGTACCTCAGGTCTGCACCCCCGTCACTGTAGTCAGGTAAGTCGAAGGAATACATCTACACATACATAGCTCATACAAAAATGGTTCGTTAGAAATGAAATCTCGGCAATGCTACAAAATGAAAGGTAACGTTAGATAAAGGTAAATACAATCAATATATACATACATTTACGCCTTTATTCCCAAAAGGGGTAGGCAGAGCACATGAAATTTATGTTCCAGCGCCACTTTTAGCATATATGTGGGTATAAAAGATCGACAAAATGTGTTATTGCAGTGATATGTTGCTAGCCCATCGTCCATAACACAATTTTATTCTACCCTGCTCCCTTAGTCGACTTTTACGACACCCACGGGAAGAAAGGGGGTGGTGAAATTCTAACCTGACACCATGGATAAACGTAAAAGTCCTGACTGACTGACTGACATAATCAACGCCCAGCCCAAACCGTTGAAACTAGAAAGCGGTTTTATTCACAATACTAGGTAGTTTTTATAACGTAAGTACGCAACTAAGAAGGGTTATTTGAAAATTCCACCCTCAAGTGGGTAAAAAGGGGGTTGAAAGTTTGTATGGGGATGGAGTAAAATTTTAAGTGAAAGACTTGAAACTTTGTGTGTGGGCTCCATATTACAATACGAGAAAAGTAATTTTAAGGTCTTGAAAAAACCTACTCCTAAGCGGGTTAAGTAGAGGTGCAAAGTTTGTATAGGGTAAACTCTTTTTTTTAGGTTTAAAATTAAAACTTCATGAAATGATTCCTTATCACGACGATATAAACGAGTTCCATGCTGACGGAGTCGCGGGCAGAAGCTAGTATAAAATATACGGGGACACAAATCGACCTAGTCCCAAACTAAGCAAAGCTTGTACTATGGGTACTAGACGACGATATACATACTTATATAGATAAATAAATACTTAAAAACATAGAAAACATCCATGACTCAGCAACAAATATTCGAGCTCAACACACAAACCCCTTACCGGGATTCGAACCCAATACCTCCGGCTTCGTAGGCAGGGTCACTACCTACTAGGCTACCGAAGTCAAAATAAATAAGAATAAAGGCTAAGGTTAACTTAAAATAACCCAACACAGAGTAAAATAACACAAACAGTGATAAGTCCGCCTTTATTATATATTCTGTACAAGCATTTACATACATTTTAACCCTTTTCGTACGAACTTATACCTAACCTATAACGTCAACATTCTTTTTCCCTAGAGCTGAATGTGAGCTCAGTTGAAATCATGAAGGTGACTTATTATACGTAGTCGTTCTTGGCACGGCGGACAACTGGACACGACACGTAAGGCGGATGTCACACTGCGCCGCATCTCCGGACGGATTGTCGGAGCTGCATACAAATTTCGCCGGACGGAGGTGCGGTGCAGTGTGTCGTACCACACGGAATTTATATACAAACTGAGGTACTTGCATACAACGAGCTCCGCATCTCCGTCCGGAGATGCGGCGCAGTGTGACATCCACCTGACAACTTTAGGCGTTCTTGACTTCATAAGGGTTAAGTTTTATACAAGTAATCTAGCACCAACTATAATTTAGTAGCCTAGCTTAATTTGGGACTAGGTCTGTTGTTTGTATCCAAGGGCACCCGAAAGCTGCAAAGTGCCTTTATAAGTTTGCGCCACGCCTTTCGGTCCTTCTTTAACCTAGCTCTAGCTCAGGCCAACTGCTCACAGCTCACTCTCAGGTGGACTAGGTTTATTAGTAATATTGTCTTCCTAATATTGAATCATGATTGTTACAGTAACACGCCATTCCCTGCGCAAAGCCAGCCCGTTGCTCCTCCAGTTGCCGCGCCTCAGCCTAAAGTAAGTTCTCGCATTATTTTTAAGGCTGTGCATTGGAAATTATCGCGTGCTTTGAAACGCCGTTCTGACTAGATTAATAAACAATAATGTCAGATTTTCAGATATATGATTCTTGACTATATGATTGTTCATCTGATTTTATCGATACATGATTGCTTAAAATTTCCTCGATAGAAAATAAATCCAAAGTTGGGTCTGTATTTTCCTTTTTTTACTCAGCCTACTCAAACGATACATTATTTAACGACACAATCAAGTTAATACTATAGTATTTTATCTCATCTAAAATCTCACTTTATGAAATTTTAATAAAACGTCTCTAAGTTAGGTATTTATCGAAATTTGTCCAAAAAAGCCATTCCCGAAGAGTGTTAAATCTCTTTTCCTCGTGCGCGGAAGGCATCAGCGTGTCTCTGTCTAGGGGGCGTGTTGGACTCAACTCAAGGCATCGCCTTAACTATACTGCAATAAAAGCATCCATGCAAATCAGACGACCATTTCATTGAGCTGGTATGATGATGGAGCCAACGGAACACCATATGTGGGAGCGAGTTCGCGCTCTGACCTCTTGCTCGCACATATGACGCACTGCTGCCGCCGCTCGGTTTCTTGGCCGAGTTGTTACTGTTGCTGCTATCAATACCCTTTTTACCCGACTGCGGCAGAATGGCTATGCATTTTGAGTGCGTGTAATTATTTATGTCTTTAATTGGCACACTGCAGCTTAAACGGGTTTTATGTTTAACACGTGAGGTGTCGTTTGATTTTGCATAGTCGTGGGAGTGACATAAGCTATAATATTTGCAAAAGCCAGTCGTATAAAAGAAAACCGGACAAGTGCGAGTCGGACTCGCCCACTGAGGTTTCCGTACTTATTTACAAATGAATCGTTTTCAGCTTTTTCCCTGTACTTGTAGTGTAAGACGATATTACTTGCCAAATTTCATAGTTCTAGGTCAACGGAAAGTACCCTATAAAGTGTGATTCCCTTGACAGTGTCGAAATATACGTTTTGTGCATAAACGGCCGTATATCTTTTTTTACGTTAACTGTTTTTTTTTTTTACAGCTTCAAGGGACTGTAGACCTGAGTATATGGTTTTCATTTCAACTCGATACCTCCACGCGTTCCCGAGATAAAGGGTCTTGACAGACTGACAACAAAGTGATCCTATAAGCGTTCCGTTTTTTTTCCTTTTGAGGTACGGAACCCTAAAAATGGTGTAGTTTTCAGCCCGTGCAAGCTGCGCCACCCTCACAACAGATGCCCGCAGTCTCCGCGCCCACGAGCTTGTTCGGCGCGCCGCTCGCGAACGCTCAGACTACCTTCGGAGCTGGTATGTGTCGCTAAGCCCAGTACAACAGATATTTCACTGAGTCCAAGTATAAGAACTGCCTGATGAATTTTCATAATCCCCACAGCGTTTTTTGTTTGTACCCTAAAGGGACTCGGGGGCGCTTTCACACCTAATCCTAACATTTTGCGTAGGCACACTAGTTTTTCGAAAGGGACTCATCTGTCCTTCCCACCTAGAGGGAAAACTAGACCTTGGGCGCTACCGGAAAACGAAAACGAAATACGTTCGTGTATCCTCCTCTCTTGTCGATCTTTTATTTATACCCACATTTATGCTAAAAGTGGCGCTGGAACATACGTTTCATGTGCTCTGCCTACCCCTTTTGGGAATAAAGGCGTGACTGTATGTATCTCCCTCTCTGTCGCTCGAATAATCAAGTTTGATAGAGAGAGAGATACACAAACGAAGTTCGTTTTCGTTTCGCGGTAGGGCCTCTTGTTCAGATTAGACTGGTTTCCTCGCGATGTTTTCCTTCACAGAAAAGCTACTGTTAAATTTGAACGCGTACTTGCCTCATGAATTTAAGTGGATGATATTTTTTCTCATCTTCAGTCCCAAGTCTTCAACCACAACCACAGCTAGTGGCTCAACCAGCGAAGCCACCAGAAGTCCAAGCGCCGGTGGCGACTCCCGCGCAGGTATGTTCTGATTTTATAGTTTGTATATCACGACATAGCCAATCCTGCCTATCTGAGGCTCTAGTATAAGTTTCACCGAAACTTTACGATTGCGTTTGCGTTTTACCCTCAATTTGTATGAGATTTGACAGCTAAACGCGAACGCGGTCGTAACGTTTTGTTTCGGTAAAACTCATACCAGAGCCTCTGTAAAGGCAATAACCTAGCAAACGATGAAGTAAACTGCGCCTTCGTGTGTTCATCGTCACATCAGTCGAAAGAGTACTGCGGTCCTGCGCCGCCCGAATCTATAAATAAATAATATGTGCCGTGGTAAGCTAAGTAAAAAATATATGAAATATTTACTTATTAACATATACAGACACTCAGGAACATATCTATGGTCCCACACTAGGCTAGGCCTGTTCCGTGGAAAAGAATGAAAACAAGATTGGTCTTGTTTTCATTCTATCATTCACAAAGTGAAAAAAAAAAGAATTAAAAACTAAAGGTGCTTGCAGTAGGAGAGCGAGTATATGTGCATGAAATAATTTAGGTGATGTATGTGTATGTGTGAGTGTGTAGTGTATGTATGTAATGTACATGGTTGTATGTTATGATATTACAGTAATGCTTGTTTCCGGTGATTCGTAGTGCAAAGATAACAATAGTTTAGTTTTTTTCTGCCTCAAGGCCACTGCTTTTTCTCAAGTCGTTACGTTTAGCAAATGTGTTAGTAGAGTAAAACTTCTCCACATAGCGAGCTCACTAGGCGGGTTCTTGGAAGTGAAAGTGTTAAAAGTTTAAGAGTCCGCAGTAAGCTCGGCCGAATTTCACCATCCCATACAAGCGGAGTTTCGTTCTCATTTTAAAACTACGTGTTGGATTGTGACGAAACTTTGCATATACAATGACATGAGGTATATCTATGTCTGTGATTCGTTTATATGGTTCCCGTTTATAAAACAATCAAAATACAGCAAAAACGTCCAAAACAGCCGAAAGACGTCCACTGCTGGACATATGCCTCCCCCAAAGAGTGCCAAAGTGACCGGTCCTGCGCCACCCGCATCCAGCGGAGTCCAGCAACCTTTACCAGGTCATCAGTCCACCTTGCGGGGGGCCTACCCACGCCTCGCCTTCCGTTTCGTGGTCGCCACTCGAGAACCTTTCCGCCCCAACGGCCATTGGTTCTACGCGCTATGTGCCCCGCCCACTGCCACTTAAGTTTAGCGATTCGGAGGGCTATATCGGTTACTTTGGTTCTGCTGCGAATAGCCTCATTTCTGATGCGATTACGCAGAGAAACTCCCAACATAGGCCTCTCCATAGCCCTTTGGGTGACTTTGAGCCTTCTTATGAGGCCCATAGTAAGCGACCACGTTTCAGTGCCATATGTCATCAGTTTTGTATGAAAAACTTAAATTCGCTGTATTTTTTTACTATGGTATCTGAAGCTACATAAACTAATTACTGACCTAGATACCCCTCATGTTACAATCCAACACGTTGTCCTAAAATGGGAGCGTAACTACGTTTGTATGGAGAAACGAGCTTACTGCGGACTCTTAACAAAGATTCCAACTTTTCAGGCTCAACCAAAGCCCGTCCCAGTACCGCAGAAGGGCACAAACGAGCGCGTCGCTGCAATCGTAGCCAAACAGGAGCTAGCCAATAAGCAGAAGGCAGACCAGGAGTTCAAGAGTATGCTCGTCAGCGAGGTGAACGAGTTCCAGGCGGAGCTGTATGACTTCGTGGTGAAGACGAGGAAGGCGCAGATGCAGGTTAGTGCCGTTGAATGATACATTCCGTATCAAGCCTTACTTTACATACATACACGCCTTTATTCCCAAAATGGGTAGGCAGAGCACATGAGACTTATGTTCCAGCGCCACTTTTAGCATAACTGTGGGTATAAAAGATCGACAATATGTGATATTGCAGTGATTGGTTGCTAGCCCATCACCCACAACATACTTCAACCCTGCTCCGTTAGTCGACTCTTACGACACCCACGGGAAGGAAGGGGGTGGCGAAATTCTAACCCGACACCACAAGCCTTACTTTGCCTACCTTAAAACAATTTTCGTTATGTAACTGTTTTTTTGTATCTATTAATGCGAACAGTTGCCGGGTGTAACTGTTTAAACTGTAAAACTCAGTTTTTTTTAAGATAAGCAAGGTTAGGCTTTATAACCAATGTTGCAGTTGCATGATAGTAAATCTGCCATGTATACTAACGGCGCCCGAGGTTCGATCGGCTGCCTAATCTCGACAATACGGGTGTAGACTCGAAAATTATTATTACTTCAAAAGAAAGAAGGCAAAAAAATATGCCTAGTGACGAAAATCCCATTCAGATATCTCAAAGAATTACGGAACTAACACCGTTTTAATATTGCTTGTTAGAGGGAGAAAAGGCTCGCAGTTAGTCACGTCACAATCTGCGAGCGTCATAGCAAATGACAATCGTTTCATATGAGCCCCTTAAAACTTTGGACACCTATAACTTTGTGATTATTTAACTTCTTGCGTTGCTTTTTTCTCTATTTCGCTATATTTTTAATGCATTTTCGAGAAAATACGACATTATACATTGTTTTATTTAGTGTCTACACCCCTATTGAAGCGACAGATATCGAATCTTATTGCTAAATATTATCTTTTTTTATGTTTGTTTGAATCTTTAAATGTTGCAAAATGTAGTAGTAGTGTAGATCTACGAATCCTATGTATTTTGCAGTTTTACCGCGAACTCCACGCCATAGACACAAACGCCGAGCTCCAAAATATAGACGCGGCGACACTCAAGAAGGAGTGCTCTATGGACGACCTGCGAAATGCCATCATCGCCCTCAAACTAGACTTGGTACGCGCGTGTGCCATCGTGGCTGAGGCTCGGACTCATTCTGAGTAAGTCATCCATAAATAGATATATTTAGGTAGTGGGATGGCAGGGAAACACGAGAACTATATAAAATCTTATATATTTACATAATGTACCTCTTCATTCTTACCGATCGTCTTACAAACTGAATCATACGTCAAATCATTCACCGTTCTAAAACTATTCAAACCACGTTCGATCGTTCGTTTATTCATCATCTAACAGCCAGCGTCATACAAAGTCATCCAAAAAGTACCAATCCCACATTTATGGCACAAACTCTTATCGGTTCTTCAATCCTTTATCTACATTTGCGCGAAGAGCATTTTGAAAAAATAACCCTTTTTTTGGATTCATTCAAACGTGGTCCAATAAACCACGTCGGACTCGCGCAAGGAGGGTTCCGAACCATTATCTAAAAAAAACACGTTTGTTGTATGTGAGCCTCCTTAAATATTTATTTTATTCTGTTTTTTTTTGTATATGTTGTTATAGCGGCAACAGAAATACATCATCTGTGAAAATTTCAACTGTCTAACTATCACGGTTCATGAGATACAGCCTGGTGACAGATGGACAGACGGACGGACGGACAGTGGAGCCTTAATAATAGGGTCCCGTTTTTACCTTTTAGGTACGGAACCCTAAAAAGCTCTGTTTTCGATATTAGTATGTTGTTTATGCACTTTTATATATACAATCGACATATACTACAATACAATATACAATACAAATACTCTTTATTGCACACCTCACACAACAAAGCAGTTAAAAAGAGAAACAATACAATAACATGTAGGTAGAGGTAGACAACAGGCGGTCTTATCGCTGAAGAGCGATCTCTTCCAGACAACCGTTGACGTCTCTAACAACTCACGAGAGATTATTATTTGTAACTAATTTTCACCAGGTTAAATGGTGTTGTGGCCTAAAATTGCCAAAGTTTGGGGCCATATATCTTAAAAACGGTCGGTTTTGATGTAAATATGGGATACTACTATACTACTTTGTTTAAATATTACGACAGCACACTTCAGAGAGCATCAATCAAATTTGCGAATTCACTGGAAATGCCACCGTTGCGAAAATATTACACGGCGACGCCGAAATGACGACGATAATCCTGCATCCCCGGCACACTTGCAAGCGCGCGTAACAGAAATGCAGAGTACGTATGTCACGGATATGTCAATAGTAAATGAATCAGATTTAACATTCCTATCAGGAGGAAATACGATAGAAGTAACGACGCCGCCAAATTTTCAACAACGGCAACGAGAGTCTGAGATCGTTGTGACCAATACACAGACTGATACAATCACGTTTGATAGATTTAGTCAATTGATAAAAACTGAATTCGAAGCAATGAAAGTGAGTTTAACTAAATCAATCACAGAAACAATCACTAATGCAGTTCTCGATGAGATTAACACCAAAATGACCAACATAAACTCGAAAATTTCTCAAAGCACGGCAATATTAACAGAAGAGCAGACAAGGTTTAATGAAAAATTGACCAACATAAATGAAACTATCAAAGAACTTCAATCGCAAAACTTACAACTAAAAAAGGAATTAGAATGCGTAAATAAGAAGATTATGAACCAGTCACATGTCACAACCATCCGAGATCACAACACGAAACATAATTGCATAGTAATGTATGGATTAAGTGAATTGCGAGGAGAGAATGAGTATATTCTGATAGATAGAGTCTGCAATATATTTTACGACGTTCTGGGAATTGATATCAACGGTTTCATCGACAGTGTAGCAAGAATAGGCAGACGGGGAAACAAAAGACCAATTGAAATTGAACTAATTAACAAAAGAATGACGAGCCACATCCTCAGACACCAACATGAATTCAGGAACACAGGGCTGGCCGTTTCAAAATTTTTGGATCAAGAGGAGCTGAAAAATCGTTTAACAATAAGGGAAACCCTTAGGGATGCCCGCACAAGAGGTCTCAATCCAATAGTAAAAAATTATAAAGTATACGTAAATGGTATAGAATATTTACTACCATCAAATAGGCAAGTCCAGCAGGAACCATCACAGACCAAGGAACCAGAGTGCAGCCAGAGTAGCGAAACCCTAAACGAGAACCCCGTGGATAGCACACGCAGCAGCAACGACCGTACCTTTCGGAACTAATACTAATCTTAATGAATCGAGTCATAATTTTCATATATTGCACCAGAACATAGCAAGTATTTTAAAAAAGAAAGATGAATTAGAAATAGTTATAAATGATTTTAAATCGAAACAGAAACCAATTAACGTTATCTGTCTTACCGAGACATTCTTAAAAAAAGGTTCGGAATGTAATTTGTCTCTAAATAATTATAAAATGGCTTCCTTTTGGTCAAGAAAACACGAAAGACGCGGTGGTTCATGTATATTAGTGGAAAAAAATTTGGACTTTAAAGAAATAAGACTTTGTAACGAAATTTCTCATATCTATGACTTTGAAAGTTGTGGCATACAATTAGATATAATGAACTTAAATGTAATATGTATTTATAGAACTCCTACATCAAATGTGCACCTTTATCTAGAAAAATTAGATTTACTATTATCAAAGATAAATAAACCAGGCAGAAAACTGGCATTATGTGGCGATTGGAACATAAATCTGTTAAAAAAAAATCAAATATCACAGGCACTAAGCAACATTCTTGAAAACCATAACCTTCGAATACATATTTCTTCCCCAACAAGGCAAAAAACCTGCATTGACATAATCGCTAGCAACATAGAACAGGCATCTGGAAACGTTGAACCTCTTGCTCTGTCAGATCACGAAACAGGCCAAATCTTATCCTTCAATGCAGGCATATACTATCGGACAAAAACCTGGTGTGAATTCAAAAGAGATTTCAGTTTTGAGAATACAACCAAATTTATCGGGTGTATAAGCGCTTTATCCTTTAACGATGTTATGTCACTATCTGACGTTAACACGGCCTTCAACTCATTCCACGATACGTTAATAATGTTTTTTAATCTGTGTTTTCCAAAAATCAGGGTTAAAGTAAGCAATAATAGTGAGCAATCACAATGGATAACAAAAGGTCTTAGAAAAAGCTGCAAAAACAAACGAAAACTTTACTTAGACTATCTAAAGGGTGACAAACATCAGAAGGGAATACTAAAAACAAAATATAAAGACTACTCAAAAATACTCAACAGATGCATATATAAATCACAAAAAATAAATAATAAAAAAATTGTACAGAAATCTAAAAATAAGTGTAAGGCGTCCTGGACTGTTATAAATCGTCAAATCGAAAGAAGGCCATTTCGAAATCAAATAGATAAAATAGTTAAATCCGGGGAAGACATTATAAATGGTGAGGCCATAGCCGAAGCCTTTAATGACTTTTTTATCAACGCAGCAGAAGATTTTCCAGAGACAACTGAAAAATCAAAATTAAATGTACAAAATAGCACCATATTTCTTAGACCAGTCTCTGAAAGTGAAGTGCTCCGAATTATAATGGGTCTAAAAAACACGAACTCAGTAGGGTATGATAGCATTAACACCAGGAATCTTAAACTTTGTGCACAAGTATTGAAGACGCCATTAGCGCATCTCATAAATTTATCTCTCGAGCAGGGCATTTTCCCTGACAGACTAAAATATTCATTGGTAAAACCACTACATAAAAAAGGAGACACAACAGAAATGAATAATTATCGTCCCATTACATTAATCCCAGTAATTTCAAAGGTGTTCGAGAAGTCCATGGCGATAAGGATACAGAATTTCATAACTCAATGTAATGTTCTTACTCCAGAGCAATTTGGCTTTCAACATGAAAAGTCAACATCGTTGGCTTGTTTTTCACTTATTGCGAGCATTACAGAAAGTGTAGACAAGAAACATCCCACAGTATCTGTATTTTTAGACATGACCAAGGCTTTCGATTTTGTTAATCACCAAATACTACTCAGTAAATTGTACGATTATGGCATTCGCGGGTTGGCTCATAATTGGCTTAAAAGTTATCTCACTGATCGAAACCAGTCAACAGAGATCACACTAATGATTGAAGGGGAAAAAAAAAGTTACGTTTCAGTGCCAAAAACGAATAAACGCGGTGTCCCACAAGGCAGCATACTGGGACCGCTATTATTCCTTCTTTATATAAACGACCTTCCGATCATTACCAAACATAAATGTGTATTATTCGCGGACGATACCACCATACTATTTACTAGTACTGATCAAAATAATATTGAAAAAGACATAAATGCTACTTTGGCAGATGTTGGTCGATGGATGAAAATAAATAATTTAAAATTAAATATCAGCAGACCTCGAAGTCGCGGTGGCAATAACATCAATTAACTAGGGATTTCCTTCCGATATAAAATTTATCGATAACTGAATGCTTATTCGGAATTGACATTTCATATATTATTAGCTGTAAAATTTACAGAATAATTGAAAATTAACTAAACTGTGATGATTACTTCCCGTCAATGTTACCTATATAGGAGTTTTTAGGATACTTCTTAGGAATTTTAAAATTCAGATAAAAATCAACCAGTGCAAAGTAAACTGAAACCTAGAAATGCATTTCATTATTTTCATTTAATCAATGATGAACTTTATATTAGTAACAAGTAACAAAGTATTTTAATCTTGTGTTTAGTACTTCAAATAGCATACAAGTTGTTACGCATTGTTTCCAAATAGATGGGAGAACGAGATCTATTATTTATAATTTATAAGCAAGGATCGGAAAAACGGCCGTCATTTCGAAAATGTAACCCTGTCCCGTACAGCAGAGACTTCATTATGTTAATAAAAAAAATATAAATGTAATCTAAAATGACGTGCGTTTTTCCGATCCTTGTTTATAAGTTACGGTCTAACGGTGTATGGAAATTCGGCCTTATCACATAACATATTATGACCGTATCAACATTTTATAAGACTACAATAAAGTCAAAATTGGAAACGAAAAATTGGCTTTCTCCGTCATATTTTAAACAAGTATATTTATAGTCAGTGAGTTTCCTTTGGACACATGACATGATATACGACAAATGAATACACAAGCTGATTACCTTGTACCTTGAAATCGTGAGTAACTTTCAACCGATGTCGTATCAGTAATCAGTGGCTGTAATACCATAGTCCCTTTAAAGCCAAATGACTTGTGTCAAAAGAAACTGTTAGAGACCACAGTTTACATATAATAAGAAACCCTTTTTATAGGGATTTAAACAACACTACCTCGCAAACAGAGCACTTTAGTTCGTTTTTATATGTTTGCAAACCAAAAAAATAATAGTGCGTAGCGTCACAACCGTGGCACCGGTCTCGTACACGGACGTAATTGTTGATCAAATGTTCTTCCATAATATCAATCGCATTATAAAAGATATTTCTTTTTAGTTGAAGTGGCAGGTTCAAACCGGATATATTTTCCTTCAAAACGACCATCTAAAAATAGGAAATCAATTTAAAATACTTTTAAATCTCCTTATTAAATAACTAAAACATTGAAACAATAAACTTTACGTAATTTTAATGGCAGGATACTTACTAGGCCTAATAATCTTAATGGTTCTAATGTTTCTTGAATGTCATCGTCTTCGTGAATATGGTTGTCATTCACGTAATCAATGAACTTCTTGATTAATGTAGAGACAATCACTTTTTGAGACAATTCATATAACGTAATATTAAACATTTTTAAAATTTAGAGGACACATGAATATTTTTAAACAATAAATTGACATGCACCATAATGTTTAAACAAAATCTTACACTCGACTTTTTTTTTTTATATGATTTGGTCTTGTGTAAAAAGGTTGAATTATTTCATTTCATTCTATTTTCATAATAACAAATTAATATCTGTTCAGCATTTTTTGGTGTAAGACATCTACGTCTTGGAGAAAATATCCATTTTAAATAGCTGAATGATTTTTCAACCTCGACCGATGTAATGGGTGCAAAATTAAATTTTTTTAAATGCTTCATTGTTGCTAATCTGTTTCCGGGGGATATTTCAACACTTTCGCCTTTATTTAAATTATTTATTTTAACTATAGTGTTAAATCCAATGTTCTTCTTAATAATTTGATTAAATTTATTATAAACGATTCTACCTTTATTATGTAAAAATACTGTCGACAGCTTCCTTTTTAAATTATTCACTATGTTAATACTTGTATCTAGTGTCAAAATTGGGGATTGCAGTGCTGTAATAGATGTTTGAAGCATACATAAACGTTCAGCAATGAATTTTAGATCCTCGTGTATATCAGGTGCATTTAACGAAATTTTGGCTTTACGAATTGATAAACAACCAGGTTCATTGAATGTATCAATTACTTCTTTAATTTCATTATGGTGTTTAAAATAATAATGTGCAGCTTCCAACCATGTGCCCCATCTGATGATTGTTGGTTTTGGTGGTAGTGGGATATTAGGTAACAACCTTTTAAACGTGTTAATCCTTTTTGGTGACTTGAGGAACACCTTTTTCACACTAGATATCAAATCATTGACGCGAGGAAATAAATGTCGCACTTGTTCTGCAACCCTGTTAATACCGTGTGCTAGACATGTCACGTGGGTCATGTTACAGAAAACACGGCTTAAATTTTTCCCAGCTTTAACCATATAAGGCACGCCATCAGTTAACAACAGTAAAACTTTTTGAGAATGGTTTGCACCCAATACATTTTGGAGAGACTCTGTAACTAATTGCGTTATTGTATCACTGTTTGTCCAATGCAACGCCTTACTTGCAATTAAATGTGGCTTGCTCGGTTCGCCTTCAAGTTTACCAACTAAAACATTTGCAATTTGTTCTCCTTTCGCATTAGTCGTTTCGTCAACGGTCACATATATATATTTGTTTTTAATTTCAGAGCGTATATTTTGCATGGATTCGTTATACACTTTCGGAAGATAATGCTGTCTTATATATGATTCCGAAGGTATGGACGAATTCTTGTATTTTCCGTTGATACAGCTCTGTATAAATAAACAAAAATTTGGATTATCTAATCGATGCCAGGCAATGTTACATGTTACCAAGAATTTTGTTAAGTCCATATAAAACGAACGATTTTTCACGTGGGTGCCTTTAATGTGTGTTTCACTATTCAAGTGCTTCTTGACATTATATTTCTTAGCTACGAGGCTTATCTCACATTTAGTACAAAATATCTTAGATCCACGTATGCATAAATCCGGAGAGCTTTTTAGCCAAGAACGTAATAAATTTTCACGACACTGTTTTCTAGGTGGCATTTTACGCGTAATATTAATTCCATCGATTCTCTGAGCGGACAAGATTGTCATATTATGTCAACGTCATGTTTTATACCTACATCCATAAAGTATGAAAACCGTTATCTTCGTTAATCGACCTTTACAGACTTCAATCTTCATACTGTATAAATAATACAGTTTAATAGATATTGCAAGTTATCATTAAGTATCTCATAGTCATAACATAAGTACTGTCATAAGAAAGTACAACTTATCGATAAAATAATATCGTGTGTCTCTCCCTAGCAAAATTGTATTCGTGCCACGGCGACTTCGAGGTCTGAATATCAGTAAAACTAAAGCAATACAATTTAAAACTTATAAAAGTAAACAAATCGATTTAAATATAGGCTATGATAGTAATAAAATAGATATTGTAAACTCAACGGCATTTCTCGGTATATCACTGGATGAAAATTGTAATTGGAAAAGTCATGTAGACTTAGTGTGTAGTAAAGTAAACAAGTTTGTGTTCGCTTTACATAGATTAAGAAAAATTGCCTCTATGCAGACCGCTCTGAGTGCTTACCACGGTTATGTTGGTTCGGTTCTACGCTACGGCCTCATTATGTGGGGACATTCCGTATACGTCGAGAGAGCGTTCTTAGCCCAAAAAAAATGTATACGAGCGATAAGCAATATAGGCAAAAGAGTCGTGTAGACCAATTTTCCAACAATTAAAAATACTTCCTTTACCGTGTATTTATATTGCTGAAATATGTTTATTTGTCAAAAAACATAGTAATTACTTTACTAGGATTTCGCATCATAACCCAAATGCAAGAAGTATGCACAGAAATAAAGTATATGCACCTAGAGCAAATTTAAAGTTTTATAAAAACAATGTTGTTGGGATGGCGGCTCGAGTCTATAATCACCTGCCCACGGCTTTATTAGAATTACCTATTAAGAAATTTAAACCACAACTGTTAAAATGGCTCTCTCAAAAAAATTTTTATTCACTAAAAGATTTCTTTTTACCATTACATAAGTAGTCATAAGTTATCCGTAAGTTAGGTTTAGTGTTAAAATATTTGTATACCTACTACTATAAGGTATCAAACATTGTTGAGACCAACTGTATACTGTAAAAACATCTTCATATATGTACACACTGTTTGGCAAATAAATCATTATTTATTTATTTATTTATTTATTTACTATTTCCATAAAACACGTTGTTGTTAACACGGTAAGCCATAAAAACACCAAAAGACGGACAGTTACAGATCGAAGGTCATTAAATTGGGAGATAGGACCTTAAATGCGTTTAAGGGAATTTTGGGAAACCTACAATCAAATGTCAGTGATTTGACATGATAACTTTCATGTTAGCGATAAATTGCGTACTGAATTAATTGTTATGAAGAAAGAAATGATACATTTTTGTAACTTAAGATACCAAATTGTGTTGATACTTCTAGTCCTTATAATATACTAGCTTCCGCCCGCAACTTCGTCTGCGTGGACCCGGGGTAAAACTATCCTATATTTTAATCCAGGCTTTAAACTGTCTTCGTGCAAATTTTCAGTAACAAACATACAACGATCTAAACATCCAAACTTCGCATATATAATATTAGTAGGATTATGTTTGTACGAAAGACACACACTGTGCAAATGCTCAAACGTATTTCGTTTACAGCGCCAAAGACCTAGACCAGTGGACGCAGGCGGACCCGCTGACCACGAAGCGGGTGGCGTCAGTGAAGAAGCTCGCGTACTATGTGCAGACGCAGCTCGAGCAAGCCCACAGCTCGCTCAACTACAAATGGAACCAGCTTGCTCAGCGAGACATCATGAAAGACAAGTTAGTACCCGCATCATAAAAAAAAATTGACGTTACGTATCCGGTATTCGTGGGAAAAATCGCCAACCAGACAGGGGCTAGCACAACTGACGCCGCGCCACGACGCAGTCAATCCTCGCCTGCGCGGCGCGCGGGTGCAGGGGTATGACGATAACGGGGCGCGGGTTGGTCGGTAAACGGTCTACCTTAAGTAACCTAGTAAATAACATGGTTCGCGATCTAAAAGGAATTAAGAGGCTGGAGAAGGATCAATAATATCCTTTGTTATAGTTGAAATTTTCTAATCTAAGCTCATGAATGCCATTGTTGGTGGTCCGAACAAAAGCTATTCAAGACGCGCACGTGCCAAATTTGCAAAAAAAAATGATCGTCACATAAAATGTTCTTTGAATAATTAACTCGATCTTCTTTTACAATAGATTCCAAATTACCATAGCGCCTTGTACATTCAGCGTCATAAAGTTAGTAGCAGCCAGAGGTGCCCAATATCTCGGTACACGTCTTTATTACTGTAAGAATAAGGGTGTGTTACGAAATATTTGGCTTCTCTGGCTGCTATACTAACTATATGACGCTGACTGTACCTGGCTCGCTGGGAGCGGGATTTTGTTATCTTTTTAGTCCATTTTGAATCTATTAATTAAGACGATAGAGTTACAATGAACATTTTATTTTTTAGATTTCTTTGTGTTAGTTTATTTCTATAAGTGAGAACCTGTAATTGAATATATGGTTTTATTATTTTGTCTATAAATATGTTGCGCTGTTGGTTTTCCATGTATCAATAAATAAATAAATAAATGTGGCGCTAATTTTTATTTGCTGGTACGCGCGCGTCATGAATAGCTTTTGTTCGGACCGCAAACAAAGGCATTCATGAGCTCAGTACAATGGCCATTCATGAGCTTAGTTTAGAAACTTTCAACTATACTAGAAATACACTACTGCCTAACTAACTACCTACCTGACTAACTGAACACGTGTATTTCAGACCAGGGTCCCGCATGACCCGGCCCATAATGGACGACGTATACCAACCTCTAGTAAAGCAACAAGAGATTTTGAGCCGACAGGAGGCGGTGCTCAAAATGTGCCGGAGCACTCTCAACGAATGTGATGGCCCCGTCTACAGGTCCACGCCTATATTGAGGAGCACGCCTTTTAAAAAGTAAGTGTTTTTTTTTTCGGCATTGGGTATGTATGCGTTAATATCACGAAATGAAGACATGCAGTTTCTTGTTTAAGCCTCCCTACATTTCTTCTTGGCCTTACGCTAAGAAGTAATGTATGAAAACCCTAAGTACTAAGTACACAAAATATATTTTATGATTTAAAAGAATACTTTCAGATTAAATAATCATAGTCCTGGACCAGACTACTTAGGTCCCGTTGCACAACTTTATTAATATTGTATGCCCAAAATGGGTTGCCATTGTTACTCACATACTTTTTATTAACACCTTATTGTATATGGTTAACAATAAATGATTTCTTTCAAAAAAAAGTAAAACCATTATTGTCCACTACTCTAACTTTTTAAATTTGCTTACTAATATTAAACTGACAAAGGAAAAATTACATACTGCACACCACTAGACTCTGCAAGCATACTTGCGACATAAAAAAAATACACAAAATCTATGGTACTATACTTATGTGCGGTTAAACATGGTGCTCGAACGGCTTATTCAAATCAGGGATCGGAAACCGGTATTTTTTGTATGGGAACGAAAACGTTATTTTTTCGTTCTTTGTTAATTATTTCATTTCTAATTGGGCAATCTAGTAATACGCAGTCGTTACCTCAAAACACAACTGAGTCCTACATATGAAGTATAAAATAGTTCGAGATATGTGGTTATATCGAGGTTTTTGCAAAAAACCGGTTCCGATCCCTGATTCAAATGGCATTTAAAAAAAAAAAGTCGGCCAAGTGCGAGTCAATAAGAGATCCTTCAATGAAGTTTTAACAAGTGTCACTAGTTTCCAATTATCGGGTGTCAGGTTATCATTTATGAAGACTCGCCGGATGTTTCCTTAAAAGCCAATCTCAATATGATCGATCACACGCTACGAAATCTTCTTTAATATAGCGATTAGTGAAGTTTACTATAATTCCTTGTTCACTGGAGTTGTGTATAGGAACTCTGGATATGTATTGTATGTGGTTTTTATCCACAGCAGCGCATATAATCGCCATCGTCGAAAAAGGGATTTCGATCTTTTTAAGTGGAATTTTATTTCAACAATATCTGGCGTTAATTTATAATCGTGCACATTGTTCGCCATTTGCAGGGATCCCCTCTCCAAATTGACCAAAAACATCCTGAACATGAGCCTCGAGCCGCAAAAGGGTGAGAATAAACAAATTCTCACACCTCCAAAATTAGACGCTCTACGGGACATGCTGTCGAACCACAAGACAGTGAAAATCAAGCCGGTGAATGTGGAGATGAGACATCACTTGACCACGATGAGGATGAGCTATGAGAAGAGTGTGAGGGAGAAGGCTGAGGCACAAGAGATCCCGAAAGCAGAACCAGGTATATACTACGTGTTTTTGTCAATTTCCGTTAATTGCAAGGGGGCATAGGTTAGATCAAATAAAGTTAATTCCTCCAAGACTGTAGTATCTTAACTCTTACTGTTATCAAGATATTCAATATTTTAATTTGATCAGATGTTAATGCTACATTGAATTATATTGTAAAAAAAAAACTTTTTTTTTTTTTTTCAAGTAATAATTATGCTTTTTTGTTTCTGTGAATGTACTCTGCAATATGCCGATGTTAACGGAAATTCCCGGGAACACCGTTTATAGTTTTGGTATCATGTCAGTGCCAAACTAATGTTCGTCGCGTGGTATGGTAAACGGGTACATAGACCGCAGCACCTTTATCCTGTTGTGTTCCATATAATGGAAATCCAATACAAAGTGTACCCATTTTTAACCGACTTCAAAAAAAGGAGGAGGTTCTCAATTCGGTTGTATTTTTCTTTTTTTTTATCTTTTTTCTTTTCAATGTTTGTTACCTCAGAACTCCGTCATTGATGAGCCGATTCGTAAATTTTTGTTTTTGTTTGTAAGTATATGCTTCCAGGTGGCTTCCATGATGGGATCCATGAGGAATTAAGGGAACTCCTCAATTATATTAGGCACGCGTGTAGTGATTTTGGTATTTTCTACTATAACTCGTGTATTTACACCCGGAAATCATAAATTTGGTGGAGTGGAATTGATGTTAAAGACCACAGATGACTTATGGAAATCCTCAATTATGTACTTAAAAGTACAAAAGTATATCACAGATTCTGATAATATTCCGTTGAAATAGCAGCTAATGAAGTGCCAAAGGTGATCCTTGTGGAATCGACGGAAGTCCTTAAATATTATCGGGTCACGTACAGCGATTGGGTTTTTTTCTCTAATAATCAACGCATTTGCTCTCGGAAATCAGTTCATGTGGTAAATTTAAAAAGAAATGTGGAAATGTTCTCGTAGCTTGGCGGAGTACTAAATTGAAGTCGGTTAAAACTTTGTTTTTAAAGTAAATTATGTTTATTCCATATTGTGTACGGAATATTTGTTCTGATTTTGTTTCGGTCTTTGTAGCAAACAAATAAATGATTTATCCATAATTAAACTAAATTGTTGATTACAGTGCCAGAAAAGGTAGAAGTTAAGCGAGAAGTGAAGCCTGAATTTAAACCTGAACCTAAACCTGTGCAGCCGCCAGCGACGCCAGTTTTTGCCCCTATAGTAGTCAAACCAACTCCCCCGCCGGTCGCCAAGACTTGGTTTACTGAAGGTAACTGTTTTTAGGCATTTTCAAATAAACGTTCATCAAACCTGTTTTGGTTCAAAATTCCGTTACAAATAATTCATTGTATGAAAGTGAGTAACTATAAAATTGTCAATCGCTCAATAACTATTGAGCAAATTGATTGTGACGAACTCGTCATAATCAGCCATTATATGGTGTACAATATAAAGATTCTATCAGCATGTCACTGAAAATTAATGTTCTTGAAATAAAATTAAAATTACATATTTGTTAAGATATTCGTTTGTCATCTGTCACTTTGTGGGCATAAAACAATTTTTTGTTAACAGAGTGTTGTCTAGTTCTATGAATAACGGGGTTCGTTGTTGAGTTGTATAGATACGATCGTTTAAAATCTAATTGTCAGATATCGTCGGGGATAGTGCGATACCGCGTAAATAACACATATAGATAAAATTCCATATTCAAAGTAATTCCAAGTACTTTATTGAGATTTAAACTTTATCTACAAGTGTTAGTTACGCGGTATTGCACTATCCCCGACGATATAGCATGTTTTTGGCCTTAAATCTGACTGCCAAATTCAATGCTACTTATGTTCTAGAACCAAAATCAGAACCGCCCAGTCCTCAAACCGAAACTGGCGCCATGCTAGACATCAGCTTCACTGTATCAAAGACGCCGAACGTCCCTCGCACGGTTGAAGTAAAGCAAGATAAGAATAATATGGACAGTTTCATGGGACAGAAGATTTGCTCGCCTTTGAATATGGACTGTGAGTATAATCTTGGGACTTCATTGCGTATACATAACTGGTACGCAATTGTAGTGCCTCTGATATGTTTGCGGGAGCACAAACTGACAGCTTTGCGGCGATAATGCGCAAGAGGTACGCCTCACTGATGCGCGGCAGCCCCAACAGCATTCTGAGCGTGTTTTCGGAGCGCGAAAATGGCCCCGTGCTCACCCGCTGGCAGAGACTGCATGCAGTCATTGTTTAGTTGTTCTCACTTTTTATGACATACTTAACACTAGTAATAACTAATAAGATTTCATTGTTTACTAACCATGTATGACCGTAGTCTAAATTAAATGATTTTAATTTGATTTATTTTTATTTATTTATAACTAATTTATTATTAACCTCTTTGAGATTTTCCAACGTTTCGGATGTGTCACATCCTTAAGCCTCTCACAGACTGGCGCTGCCTGCGGTGGCGGTCAATAGTAAATTTATTTAACAGTTAATACCTACTCCTACTCCTTAGTGGCTAGTCGACTCAAAGAGGTTAATTATACGCGATCACGTTTAGAAAAAAAATATGTGTATCAATTGTGAAAGTTTATATCAATAATATCCTACTTAATACTTATTATCAGAAATGGAAAGTTTGCATTTCACGCAAAAACTACAAAATGGACACGTATGAAATTTGCCACACATATAGTTCATGACTTGGCATTAAAACAGGATACTTTTTATCCCGGAAATCATACACAACGAACTTGAATTGGAGATAGAAGTTGCTATGAGACTTGAGACTATACGCGGACGATGTCGCCGCCAAAAGCTAATGTTTCATATTTTTAATGAAGAAACATACGTGTTCATTGGCCTAAAAACCTATAAAAATACCAGGGATATACGGACTCGCACTCCTAACTGTTCCGTCTACCTTACAATATGTAAAAGTTTGAAGCCAAAAACGATGATCAAACTATTTCTTGCGCGCTTACGTGCGCTCACATTTACTCTCGATTAACTGGAGATCTATTTTTAGGATCCACTTCATTATTCCCATTTGGTCGAATCCACTCAAAATAAGGGTCCTAGACCCCCTGTTTTAATAATAATATGAAACTGAAACAAGACATTATCTTACACAGTTGCACTCCTAGTTCAGCCATAAATTCCCGACATTTAAAAATGGCAAGCAACGTTTAGGAGATCAGCGAAGTAAATACTGTAGATGGCGTAACTTTTTAGGTCTCTGTCTTTTGGTTTTGCGTTAACTTTATCAAATATATTCATAACTTTGCATTACTTAAACAATTGGTCGTAGTTATCGTTAATTTAAGGAGTCTTTAGTTGGATGTTATTTATCTTTTGTAGGGGACGTCTTCGAAGTTCCCCCATCAATTGCTAAGCCGTAGTTAATTACTGTATCTGTCAAAGCCAGGTACAGTAGTCTAATGGTTTTGTAGTGCAACTTGTGTTTTATAATACTTAATTTACCTAGGGTTGATCTCAGTTTATTGCAAACAACATTTACATGTGAACTCCACTTCTCGATATTGATTATATGATCCATCAGGAATATTTCTTGGTAGTGCTTTAAAGCCTCTAGATTGAGCTGTGGTAAAAAACTGGTCCTCGGCCGACGATCGGGTACTTGGTTTTGTCCTCATCCAAGTCGCATTCATTCCCTCGTTGTTGGCTCGGACCCACGCTCAGGACGTGTGACTTTAGAGCCGATAATGTGACGTTCAAGCGATTGTAACTGGTATGAAGCGGTGTACATTGAGCGGGCCGTTTCTTCAATATTGTGGGTTTGCTGTCGTTATATATTGACTTTTGTTCACACGATAAGAATGTGCAATGTTCAAATTGCTCTGCAATTGATTTTTACATGCTATTCAGAGGGCTATAAGGTACTTGTGAGACATTGGCGTCACATAAAGTAAATAGACTCACAATGCCGAACAAAAATGTCAAGAAAGGTGCCCCAAATTAACAACTAGCTATATTTCAATAGATGCTAATAGCGTTTATATATATAACCTGCATCAAGATAAGGTAAACGTCCGAGTGCTCGACGCCGTACCTAGTATATGGCATTGACACTTTATGTCAAAGTGACGTGGCTTAAATTCGAATTGCTTTGACATAGAGTGCCCATGCCATATACTAGGTACAGCGTCTAGCACTCGGACGTTTACCTTATATGTTTCATACAAAAGTGGACTTCGTTTTTTAGGCTTAAAGCCGCGCCATATTAGGAAAATAACATCAAGAAATTAAAAACTTTTTAGTTCACTGAGATTTTATCATGATGTGACTTGACTGCTCAGTGCTCATGTTATTAAACTAAATAGCGAATGAATGGAGTCGCATTATAAAAAATATTTTAATGGTATTGTATTTATTTAAAGGCTTATTTATTTTACAAGCAAACAACACCCAAACACTTAACTCATTCAAATGTATTTATAAATACATATATACAAAACATTGTTCGGGGATATTACGTACCAGTGAAGCTGATTGATAGTTCGTAAAAAGTTCTACGCACGCCTAGTGAAAAAGGAATAAGAATAAGTTATGTAGATCATTTTAGAGTGGTAATTGACGTATCTACTAGTTCAGTTGCTCTATATAATTATGAGTTACAATCATTGAATCAATTAATCATTAGTGAAACATTAATTTTTCCAAGTTTTGTATAAACTTGGAAAATAAACACACGAAAAAATTATCACCACTCTTCGTCGTCGACATCTCCTATGTCATGCTATAACTGCGCCCTAACTATACACGTCGCTGAGGATTATTGGGAATCTTAAATTGAAAACCATACTTTACGTAACTACGACTCAATTTTTTTTTATCTAATACTGTATCCTTAATTTTTATTCCGTGATAATCTTTAATTTTAACAAACAATTTATTTTTTCACAAAATTTTCTCTCACGGTCGAGAAACCAGACTAAACTCGAATAAGCCGCCTGCCCATTTTTTTCGGCTGATTGTGTATTTAGTTACTTATACTAAATCAATGTTGCGTGGGTTAATTGTTGAACGCATTGTATATATTTTCAAACAGCTTTTTGGGGTTGTTGTCGTTGGATCCATTAAAAGATCCGTCAGGCCTTGTTTCGGACAGTAATGAATGTCAGAAAATGTGCTGAGTTACTAAATTTTGCTCTGACATTTTGTCTAACGCATCCTTATAAAACGGGGCCTTTAAATAATTATTATGATAGAGTATTTTGATCGATGTACTAAATATGTTTTATTTATATTTTCAGTTTCATCAATAATAGTGGCAACACCAACCTCTTTTACAACAAAACCAATTTCGGCACTAAACAATATGCTCAATCAATTTGCACCAGACAACAAGTCCAGTGAAACAGGCGAACTTGTCTCTAATGTGAAAGAAGAAAAGCAGATGTCCAATCTTTTTAAAATGTCAACTTCAACACCGAAACATATATCTCAGAATGCCCCGGATATTTTAGGCAACTCTAATGTAATTACATTCAAACGGATAGAGCCTAAAGCAGAGCAAAAACCTGAAAAAGGTGCTGATAGATCTAAAGAGAATGTACCAGCGAAGACTGATAACGTGATTTTATCAATCCCAAAACCCAATAAAGAAGACAAGAAAGAAAATGAACCCAAACCATTCAGTGTTCAAAATACTAATAAACCATTGTTTGGTTCAATTTCTCAACCAGTTGCAATTTCTTCGGCATTTAGTAGTAAATCAGGTATGTAAATTTCTGGTATGAATGTAATAATATGGACTGAGGTTTGTGTGGGCCACAGCTGCGCCTCCTGTGGGGCCTCCGTAGACAGCTCAGCACGCGCGGCTTCACGCGGCGCTCAGCACGCGCGGCTTCACGCGGCGCTCAGCACGCGCGGCTTCAAGCGGCGCTCAGCACGCGCGGCTTCACGCGGCGCTCAGCACGCGCGGCTTCACGCGGCGCTCAGCACGCGCGGCTTCACTTTTTTTTATATGTTATATGTTTTTGGTATATGTTATTTTTAAGTTTTAATTTTAAATCTAGTTTTAATGTACCTTATGTATTTTATATTTTTTGTGTTTATAACTATGATATTTAAATTATATCATGTGTAATGAAAAATACAAAAAGCAAAAAAGAATGAATAATAAATAATCATTTTTACAGTGGGATGTGTTTATAGAAATGAAATGATATTTTTAGGTGAAGCGCAGAAGTCGATGGAAGCTAAAACAAAATTGGAAACAGAAGCTCCTAAAGAAACTCAAAAATCAGGGACGGCTCCTGCATCATCAGCATCTATATTTGCTACTGCGAATGCTACCATAACTAGTAAGCTTATTTCAGTATTTCTATCGTTGACAGTTTGAAAACATGGAACCCGATTCTAATCATTCTTTTTTTTTCAGTACCCAAACCAAAGTCAATGTTTGGATCTGTTGTAACTACACCAACTCCCGCAATACCTTTTCAATCAATATCTGTTGCTAAGCCAGATTCTACAAGTATATTTGCATCAGCGAATTCTTCTACAGCTTCGAGCGTCTTCGGCACTTCAAAGCCTTCCATATTTGGAATGGCAGCACCAACACCGAGTTCTGGTGCTTCAACTACATCAGAAAGTTCTGTGAAGTCAACTGAAAGCTCATCCGATCCGGCGTCAACTCCATCTTCTGTATTTGGATCGAAATCAATATTCGGTTCCTCTGCCTTTACTGCCACCACTACGGCTGCAATCTCTGTATCATTTAGCGCTCCTACAACCAAATCTGCCTTGGAAAGTGCTCTTTCCACACCTTCCAGTGCTATCGGCTCAAGTACATCAGCTACTACAACTCAAAGCGCGTTTAGCTCACCTGTGACAACCACACAACCCGGTACTACATCGTCTATATTCGGATCAGTGACGTCAACAACTCAGCCATCTGTATTCGGTGGTATTCCTACGTCAGCCTCATCCGTATTTGGTAAAGCATCTGCGGCTTCGACGTCTGTGTTTGGAAGTATGACGTCAACAACAAAGTCTGCGATCGGAACCTCTACAACTCAAGCACCAGTAACGTCGTCGACTGCTTTTGCAAGTACAGCTACAACAAAATCGCCTATATCTGAGAGCAATACCACTATACAGGCGTCTATATTTGAAGGGACTACGACAACAACATCTGTTTTTGGAACCAACGCAACAATTAAAACACCTACGTTAGGCAGCACAACCACAACGCAAGCATCTCTGTTTGCGGGCACTACAACGACTCAAGCGTCTGTGTTCGGAAGCGCTACAACCCCGTCATCTGTATTCGGAAGCACTGCATCCAGTACAGCATCTGTTTTTGGGAGTACCGCGACATCTAGTGCGCCCGCTTTTGGCACTCAACCACACACTCCACCGCCTGCATTTGGGGCAGCTACTACTAAGGACTCAGTTTTTGGAACCCCCGCATCAACCCCAGCTTCTGTATTTGGCAGCGCTGGAGCAAATCAAACGTCCGTATTTGGAAGCCCAGCTACTACCCAAGCGTCGGTATTCGGGTCCACGGCAACGACACAATCGTCCATATTTGGCAGTCCTGCTACAACTCAAGAATCAGTGTTTGGAAATCCAACGGCCACCCAGCCATCTGTATTTGGAAGTCCGCCAACAACACAGGCTTCAGTATTTGGCAGTCCGCAGACGACACAGGCCTCTGTATTTGGCACGACTTCATCGCCACCTCCGTTCGGTGCACAAACCAGCCAATCGTCGGTATTCGGCACCCCAACATCACCTACATCTGTTTTCGGCTCGACGCAAGCCCAAGCGTCAGTGTTCGGTACACCAACGCAGTCAACTCCAGCGTCCATATTCGGGACCCCTGCGACAACGACCCAGGCGTCCATGTTCGGGAGTCCTGGTCAGAGCGTGTTTGGAACCCCGGCGACTACAGCACAAAGCAGTGTATTTGGCGGTGGGGAGTCATTATTCGCTTCGGTCAACATTTCTACAACCAGCGCTTCTCCAAGTGGAGGGAGCATATTTGGTGGAGGGTAAGATTCTTTCATGATTTTACCTACGTTTCTATTTTATGGGCCCAATCATCATCTTATCCAGTTTTCCGACGGGCTACCTAACACCAAAGTGTACACTTGAAACTAGCTTTTGAACAGTCATGCTCTGCTTGTACAAAAAGTAATAGGTATCTACTACGAGTAGCTATCTTACCCTCCGCAAAAACCCGATTTTTTGGATTTTTTATGTGGATATAGTTAAGTTAGTATATTTCAAAAGTGCGTCACACTTATTGAAAAATCACCTTTTTACGATAATCCACCTCGAATTTTATGGTTGTAGGTCAACAGCAACATCAGGATTCGGCAGTAACACCAACGTTTTCGGCAGCAAAACCACTTTCGGCCAGTCGAACCCGGCCGCCGAGGCCATTTTCGGCAGCGGAGGCGGTGGCGATGGCGGTTTCGGACAAACGGCACCCGCTAACACTTTCTGGGGGAGCAATAATAATAGTAGCGGTGGTTTCGGATCTGGTTTTGGTATGTTCATGTTTTGTGCTTACTAAATGTTTGCTTGATTTGGAGAAGCAAAAAAAATCTAGACCAAATGGATGGTAGGCGAGCCCAGTGTAGGGCGCCAACGAGATGGTCTGACACCATCAAAGCGGCAGTGTACAGCTTCCACACGGCTTATGACTGTACCCTTTGGAGATGGATCGTATGCTGGCACAGAAAGTTTTGTGTGAATACGTCACATCGAATGTTTCTGCGGATTTGTTTTACTGCTTTAAGCTGTAATTATATCTACCGTGCCATTCTCCCTTGCCTTATTGTTGTCTTGACAAAACATTCTGTGCAGGTCAGCAAGCCACAACACAAGCGTCTTCCGTGTTCGGCACGGGCAGCTTCAGCGCGCCCTCGCCGCCCGGACAAGCGTTCGGGTCACCCACAGCTTCCACTGGTAAGTCCAGTATTGTAAACTAAATAAACAAGCATCTCACACGAATGGGTACAAAACAAGCGTTAGCATGCAAGTTAGATATTATATTGTTAGCTGTAAGAAATTCAAACACAATCTTGTATTGTTTACTGAATAAATGTCTATGTCTATGTCTAAGTTCTGTCAAGAGTCAGAAGATATAGCCACGGGTCAAGCTGCCTCGTGGGAAGCGAGTCCTGTTAACCTGGTCTAAATAAAATTGACAGACATTCAGATCTGCTCAAAGAGTAATGATTCCTAAAATTAGTAGTATAAAAAGCGCTATTTTTCCAACACCAAACAGTATGTTTTTTTTTGTGTCGGGAAAATAGCATCTTCACTTTATAACGTCCTTCAAATTTCCGTTCTCCAAATACTATATCTTCGATTTTTATACGGTTGTATAGATAAATTAACGAGAGCATGGAATTGCATATGTAGTAGTATTGTATGTTCACAGGCATTCTATATTTGAATTTTCTATTTTCTCGTACAACCACTACAAATGCAATTCCATGTTCTCGATAATTCATCTATAGTTTATTACTAGTGACATTACTTAGTTCCTTAATGAATCATGTATCCGAATTTTGTTTTCCTGGAATTGTGCACGTATCACAAATATAACTGTGTAGACCATCCAAAATCTCGTCTGAACTGATTTACTTTTTACATATTAACTAGAAAAGCTTAATCCCATAAAAAACATACCATGTAAAAAAGAGCTCGCAAGTCTCGAAACTCTTCGACCGTAAAAAGTGTGATCGAAAATGGCCTAAACTGCTTCGAGAAAATGATGGTACCGCCGTGCCGCTGTTTTTCTCGACTTGGCGTGGGCGCTGCCCCAGATAAAAACTATGGCTAAACAAAAATTTAAACAGCATTTGAATGTGATTTCTTTTTCAGGAGGATTCGGCAGCGGTTTCGGTTCTAAAGCAGTATTCGGTCAGCCTACTGGGTGAGTCGAGTAAACGGTGTGCAGTACGAAAATAATTGCACGGCAAACAAAAAATGTGAAATGTGAACGCGACTTGATTGTTCAGGGGATAAGGTTGCATATATCTGTGAACTCGACTAAAGCGGCATCACTGATCAAATCGCCAATCGTTTGAGTCAATCAATCAAACATTTATTGGTCGAGCGCCTCAGTGTTGCCAGTTTTGAAATGAAAAGTTTATTGAGGAAGTAACAGAGGTGTAGACTCATATAACGTGGTGTTGCTAAATGGATAGTAAACCATCAAATTATTGTAATAAAGTATATCCCATAAAAAAACATTCCATGTAAAAAAAGGCCAAGTCTCGAACGCTTCCACCGTAAAAAGTTGTGAGATATTTCATAGAGCCAAGTCTCAGGCATTCTTATTATTCTTTATTTGCTTCCTAAATAAAATTTTGTGACTTGTCAATCACACAACTTTACTGCATTTATGGATTTTTGCATTGACCGAAATTGCAAAATATTTTAAGGTTCCCTTGATTTATACACTAATTTAATTCTAAATTTGAAGCTTCTATGTCTGCTAGAAGTTTCTAGACTTTTGATGATCGGTGAGTCAGTCAGTGGAAGTCAAAATTAAGAAACTTTGACTAGTTATAATACTTAAACTACTGGTTTAAATTGAATGAAATAAAATATATCGTGTTTATACAATGCGTCTTGGTTACTGAAAATTCAGGCTTCTAGTTTTATCCACAACGAAGTTATAGAGGGGTCGAAAATGCCCTGAACTGCTTCGAGAAAAAGATGGTACGGCCGTGCCGCTGTTTTGATCGACTTGGCGGGCGCACTGCCGTGCCCATAAAAAGATATAGACCTTGAAAGTATAGAAAAAATATGCATTTCTTTAATTGTCCAAGAGTAAACTTAAAGCTACCAATAGAATCTACGCTTTTATATAAACACGTAAGTGTATGAGAACTATGGACCTAAACGCAGTATTTCGCGACCGAAACAGTAATTTAAGTACTTAATATTCAACGATTAGTACAAATAGCGGATTGTGACTTCATACTTTTATGTCAATTAGTATGAAGCGTTTCGTCTGCCGCCAGCGAGGAATAGAATAGAATATAATGTTTTTATTGTCCACTGTGTAGGTGATCAGTACAGAAAAT